>VXBX01001890.1:1111321-1170878 GCA_013400415.1 Scytalopus superciliaris | reverse complement strand
AAAAAAAAAAAAAAAAAAACTAAAAGGCAGCCTTGCTCCACCAAGTTCATCTGTAACTAAATCCTCTAGCGGCAAGCTCTTTTAAATAATTATTTTATTCACAAATTTTCCTGTAACAAGTTTTCCTTGAAAATAAAAAAATTTCTAGTACAAATATAACTATCCATAACTTAGCAGACAGAAGAGCATTACATTTCAAATGACTATACAAAACAGTACATTTTTTTTTTTTAGAAATATGATTTAATATGAAAACAATTTGGACAGTAACTTTACTCAGGAGTGATAGAATCAGCCATATATACTGTGAATGGGAAACTTGTGAAGAGACAAGTTTTCCCTTGGAGGGGAATGAAATCCAACAATCTGCATTTCTGAACCACAATGCAGGCTTTCATTTGAAGTTCATCCAAAAAATGTGGAGCATAAATCAAAGGCATGGATTTGGTTCTCACATTTACCTGACTGCCCAAGAGATTTAGTCATACTGGCCTTCCCAAATATTAATTGCCTTCACTACTATTTTGCACATCCACTTGTAACTTACTTGGGGAATTTTACTTTGGTTTTTAATTGCCTTTTTTGTTGTTGTTGTTGTTTGTTTCAATAATGCTATACAACTTCAACATGGTATTCAGGGAGAACTGGCTTTGATGCAATTTTTGCATTAGAATCCAAATATTCAACACTCTACCTGATTGTTCACTAACTGTTCATATAACAGAAAATACACTAAAAGCCATAAGCTCACTACTTTAGTAGCCTTATGGAGGAGTAATTCAATTAATTCTTGCAAAATATAACATCAGCTTACAAAAAAATGGAATAAAAATGTGTCTTCACTGGAGTAATCATCACAGCAGGGCAGATGCAACAACTACATATTTGATTAGTCTACCTAGACATTCAAAGGGAATGAAACACATAGATGATAATACAAGTCTCCACCACTTATTCTTTAAGCCATAAACTGAAGTGTGCTCACATGCAAAAACTAATCACAACAGGGGAAAATCAGATCAGTTGCTAATCAAGCCAAACAAGCAGGAAAATAAAGCTAAGTGGGATGTGCATGTTTCAGTCTCAGGATCAAACAAGTGCATATAAACCAAGGCAGAATTATTATGCCTTTTCATCATCAAAATCACACTACCCCAGAAAACTCAGATTTCAAGTGTCTGGGCTGGCTGTGGACTGTTAAACACAACCAGGACATTCCACTACACTGGATGGAAGAGGAAAGGGGTTTGAAGAGAAGAAACAAGTCAGTGAGAAGATTCAGTCCCACAGTGAATGACAAGGAAATAGCCAACCTAACAGAATACCTGCAAAACAGCAATGAGTGTCCACACCAAGCTATTATCCCCTTACATGTACAGTCATAGAAACACTGTGCTTCTACTAACAAAATCACATCTACTGGAAAAGCACCTTCCACTGTAAAACATCAGTGCTGAAGGTCAAAGGCTTTAAGAGGAAATATGAATTTAGTGCCAAAGGATCTTTTCTACGTTCATCTCACAAATATTTGTTATTTCAAGAACAAAGCATAACATTTCATTACAAGTGGTAGGCCAGGATAGCACAGACTCAGAGAACCAGAACAACTTCTGCAGTAGAATTTGCAGTTAGATTTATAACCACGTTATAACCAAACCTAGAGAACTGCAGGTACTACTGAGCAGACTTGCATGCTGCACTAAAAACTGCTCACCTTCAGTTAAATGACAGCCATGTCCTACAAATCCTGTAGTCTGTCCTACTTCTCTGCCCACTAATAATCTCTCTCTAAATGGTGTCACAATTTCAGGATGATGCAGAGCTCAAGTATTACTGATTTATTAGTGACAAAAGCAAACTGCCCTCTTCAGAACATGAGACACTGATTTACGAGCACACAATTGTGACTGAGCAAGTTCATAGACCAGCTGAAATGTTATTCTGTGTAAAGCAAAAAGCATTCCTTACTCTGAAATGGTATACTTGTGTTTTGAATTATAAAATGAGAATCTGTGGACTAAGCTGTCCCATATGCAAACAAGCACTGTTGAGTTTTTCAACTGTTTTGATGTTTGCAGAAGGCATTTGATGAAGAGACACTGCATCTACAGGCTTTACACACTACTTTGGACTAATTTACCATAGGTCATTATTAGTAAGAACTTCTCTTAAGTTTCTCACTGAAGTTCTTTATTAGTCAAAACTGTTTATCTTTAAAAATACAGAACCGACTTTTAGTTAACTTAATCTCTTTCAAAGATGCACAAATTCCTCCTAATCCAAGTTTAAGAAAATCAAAGTTTCAACTTGAATTTCGAATCTTATACCTTATTTTTAGAAACAAAAGTTGGGCCAATAAATTCCTCCATTCCAGTCTCAGTTGAGACATGATTAGCATTTGTTCCAACTAATCCAATACAGCTTCAAAACAAACCAAGTGTATGTCACGAGGGTTCATTATTAAATACTGAATGTCTGAGCTTTTAAAAAGGCTCTCTGCATACAGGAGACTTCACCAGTTCAATTTCAAGTACCTGATAAGGAGGTAACAACGAACAAGCACAAGGAAAAAGCACCCAAGCCCCTTCAAATACCTCATGCTGGTTTTACAGCTACTTGAACTAAAGGTAAAATTCTGGTCCTTTTGAAATGAGAAGGAGTGTTTAATAACTCATGTGAAGCATTAGGTCTTAACACAAGTCTTCTAAGTGTTTGTTATTATTTGCTATTAAACTTGCCAACACCCTGCCAAGGTCTCTCAAACTTGCAGGTTTTGATAGCTCAACTGTCAGAGCTTCTCTAAGTTAAGCTTCCTGTGCCTGATTTCTGAACTCCCACTGAAATGTTTCCTCAGTTTAGAGAAAAAACCAGGAAAATCCATTTTTAGTTTTGGGATTTCCACCCTCCTCCCTCTCTCAACCTCCATGAAGAGGAGTGGACTCAATCTGGTTATAAAATTTATACAATTTTTCCAGCTAGCAAGTATTAAAATAACTTAATCATTAAAGCTGCTGTTCACTTCCAGTAATCACATGTATGCTGGAAAGTCTGTCAGTCACATGTGGGAACTGCAATATTTTACATACCATAGAAAAAAAAGATGGAAATTTAACTGCTGTATTGTCTATTTATGCATGTGAACATGCATGATACTGGGCATAACACGGGCATTTTGGTAGCTGGATAGCACTTTTGGCTGCACATTGTACTCTGTACAGTTTCTTTATCAACATGTTAATGTGGAATAACAGTGAAGTTTAAAATCAAGTGTGTCATGGCTTTAAGAAATAAGGTATTTTTGTAATACAAAAAAACACTAGGTCTAGGTTTGTAAAATCCAAAGCATTTCAGAGAAAACTAGACAAGCATATCTGCACATCAGCAGCTCCACAGCACAGAAACTGCGAGTAACAAAAGAGCAACAGCTTCTCATTGACCTTTCCCATGAGGGAACTGATGCACAGTAATCGGGCTGTGTAGGATGCGACTCGATTTATCCAGTATTTTAAATGCCCATATTGCTGCATATCTACATCCATTTTAAGAAGGGGAAGCATTGATAGCAAAGTCCCTCATGGACTTCATGTGGAATTGCAAATCCCTCTATCAATTGTAGAATATTGTGTCTCGGGTAAGTTAAGTAATTTGTAAATTTTCCTATTTCATTTCTCTGTTCCTCCTGCATTCACTGTATTGTTCAGTATAAGGGTAGAAAGCAGTTTCTTCTCAAAGTGCCATCACTATATCAGAAAACTATTTTAAATGCTGGCTCTGTTGAGCATCCCAGCAATTGCCCTGTCCTAGAGACTCACTTGATCCTGTCTGAAAATGTCTTCCCCTTTAAGAATTATTTACTTATTAGTGATTAATATTTTGCCTCTAATCAGTTCTGTTTGTGGACATCAGCGAGTGGAGGCTGTTCCAACAATTCGCTTCCTTTGTTATTTGCATTACCTAAGGAACTGGTGTCTGGCTGTAGTTTGCAGGAGCTTTAAATCCATCACTCACCATAGTCTAAAAGCAGTGATTTAAATAACCACATGAAACAGTTGAAGAACTCAGGAAAGGACAGGAAGGCAGCTCCAGCACTACGGGCCAAGAGACACAACACTTTAAGCAGTTTCTCAAGCTTCCCCCCTTTCTGACAGGTGACATTCCGTCTTTCTTGCTCAGTGCTGGATATTTCTCGTGGGCATTTCTGCAGTGATAGTCACTGCTATGGTGAGAATAAACACACACTTGGGTATCGTTAATATACTGATTTGTAAACATATATTGATCCACTGCCTGGCGTGAGAATAACAGCCCCTGGATCAGAAAAAGCACTTAATTACCAAGACTTTTTCTAGTCAATAGTGTGCATGCAAACAAAAATGGAAAGGTTTGATTAAATTCATTTTACTGTCATTCTTCAAAGGTGAACTAAAAGCCCCTTGGTTCATTTGAAAACACAGGCGTCAGTGTGCTCACATTTAGACTATCACAGGATCACAACACAGGTTGGCAGAAGCAATAAGAAAACATCAACTCAACACACCAAGGATGAAAATTAACAAATCTGAAGTCCAAGACACTGACAGAAATGGTTTATCTAATTCTGCTCCAGAAGGCTCATTTGCAAAACTTTTGATCTCAAAATGAGTCACAAATTGGTTTTCTACCTCACTCATTCCTAGGTGTCATAATATTAATGGCACCTTATCAATTTGTGCTTTTCCTCAAGGTGCATCAATCACTCTAAAAATTGCTTAATCTTGTTCTCCAGAAATATGGAAGGCCAGTCTTCAGACATTTTAACATGGAATCTTACCATTGTAGGGCTACACACTTCATTTTAACACAAACAAAACACTCGTCAGAACATTATTTCCTCCTGATACAAAACCAGATGAACTCCTCAAAGAGAGAACTAATTCACCAAATTCTATACCTCAAGTATATACACAGTTATATACACGTTATCAGTTTGTACCATAGCCCTTCATAAGGGGTTCTGGAACATCGCAGTGAATCCAAAAGAAAGCAAAGCAGCTTTCCTAAAACAGCTGAATCAACTTTCATAGAACCTATTTCTTTATACAGAAATCCAAATAATTTTTAAGAAGACGCAATGGGACAAATCTTGTGCTTGGTTTGGCATAACCTGCATGTATTTACAGAATAAACTACCACTAATACCTTGAACATCTGCCTTCAGTGACTCTTACTTCCAACATGGTTGAAATATTTCTCTCCACTAAATGTTACTGTTCTCAAAGAGATAAAGAGATAACTGCACATCCAGAGGAGAGAGTGGCTCAGCCACACCATCAGCATTTTCGGGATGAGAGACCCAGTGCTTTGGTACCAAATCCCCTCAGCCCAGAGAGCACCTGGGGGAGGGCACACCATCAGTGCCCGCTGATACTCCAAAACACGAAATTCACAGGACTGTTCTTTCCTTAGCATAGTTATACGTGGAACTGAAGGCAGTTTTTACTCAATAGAAGTAATCCCTTATCTACCCAAAGAAAATCTCTTATAATGAAGGAAAAGGTGCAAAACTGCTCTCAATATACAGCACTAGAAAGGAGAACAAACAGCAGTCAGACCCCTAAAAACTTTTTCTCTGGTCTCCCAGAGGTGCTGTGGAAAAGAGACATATTTTTGCAAACTTTTATTAGAAGAGGGCAGAGACACCATATATAACCAAATGCCACGAACAAAGTGTTACATGACCTTTTCAGACAGAAAAGGCAAACTTGGTGAATACTGGGTAGAGATGGACAGACAGACCTTTTGAGTAAGAAGCAGAAATTTTACAGTAAATATCACCACTACACATACTTTCAGATTAGGGTATTCTTAGAGACAATTTAACAGAAAAAAATATATTTGAAATAAGTTTGCAATACTATTAACCATAACCTTTAGCTCTAGACAAATTGCCCAAGGTACCAAGACAGGGCTCAATTCAAGTGATTTTGAGTGAAAAACTCCTTTAAATGAAGCACATAAAAGGCTTGACCTCAATTTTCCATTTCACAAGGCAGGTTATTTTTCAGAACATCAAATAACCAACGAAAATACAGGTCATTTGTTTGGCCAGACTGTGTTTAGTGAATGAAATCCAACAGCTCAATTACAACTTAGCAAACTCAAACCATTTAATTCTAGAATTCTAAATCACGCTGGACATCTATGAATTGCAAAACTGCAGGAGGTCATGAACCCTCTTCTGAGCCTTCGCCACTTGCAAAAAGAAAGGAATTGCAGAAAGTACCTACTGAAAAGCACAAAATTTGAGCGCTTTCTTTTGTAAGCATGTCATTGTCTCTCCTGTCTCACTGGTGGCAGTAAATTTACTTTGGTCAACATGTTTTCTGAAACACTTGAGAAAGTCAAGGAAAAAAACTATTCCATGCTCTGAAGATATTATAAATCATTACTGCCACAAGACAGCCTCACTGCCAATATAATCATCAACCAAGTCATCAGCTGGCTTAGAGACTGAATTTTACAATAGTGGAAGGATTCAAAAGCAAAAAATGACTAAGGGCTGCCTAATTTTCCCTGGAGAGAAGCAGAGACTATTTGAGCCTGACTGCTCTCCCGTCCCATGTTAGTCATTTATGGGTTTTGCCATCCCACAGAAGTTTGAAAATATTCGAGTTCAGGACTGGAAGGGCATGTGACTAAAAACGGTCTCAGAGAGCTCTGAGGTTGCAGATGGAGCAGAACATTACCTCCTACACCAGCTAAATGCTAGAGTGCATGTGGGCAAGTCAGCAATAGGCAGGAATTCACATTTTCCAAAGACAGTAGATTTCTCTTCAGCTGTGTGACTTTAAAGAAGAATAAAATAATTTTTCCTTATGGACTGTGCTTCAGCTACAAGAAACCAGAACTACCTGCAACTTGCTTAGACTTTAAAAGAAATTCAGGAACTAGAAAAATAAACAGGAAAAAAAAAAACAAAAAAACAAAAAACAAACAACTTATGACAACTTTTTAAGTTTCACTTAAGCCAATATTTTTCTAGTTAATTAAACCTGTAATAGGAGTTAAATCTATATCTGCTATTTTAGGACAGTGAATTCTTAGACCAGCCAACTTCCTGTTACATTTCTATAGCATTCAGAATGATAACAACCACTTCGTTTTTACTTCTATTGTAAGAAGTAAATGGACACCAGTAGTAGAATTCAGAATTTTGATGCTGTCAAACTTACTGAGGTAGCCAGCAGTGTCTCACCAGTTTGATCAGATTCCTATTAAAAGAGCTCCCAAGCTTTCAGCAACGTTAGACATGAGGAAATGTCACGTTTTCTTCATTTCATGGCATAACCACCTCCACCCAAAGTACCTTTGCCCAGTTTGCTTGGTCATTTTATTATAACTCTCAAGTGCAACTGAGTAACCCATTCTCATAAAGCTCAGGATTTAACAACTGTTTGGGTAGGTTTTTTTCTCCCAAACACATTAAAAAGGTGCACACTGTCAAGTACATCTTATGAGCAGAGTGTGGCTGGTCATGGAAAACAACAGGAGGCCTAACCCTTACCAAACATGATAGCTACAATTGCACTGAGACCGAATCAATACTCTTCCATGGGGAAGAGGATTATTGGAAACAATACCAAGGATCACTGCAATAGTCAGAAGTGGCTTACAAGGACAGGCTGTAGGTTACCATAACTGAACAATTCCTCCCCATTGTTCTTACTTTGAGTTATTCATTGTACAGCACAAAGAATAATACGCAAACTTGAAAGTACCCTAGCTGAGGTCTGACACAGACTGCTTAGCACAAAGCCACTCAGCCAAGATTTTAAACACAGAAAAATAGCTCATAATTGTTAAGTGCAACAACCTTTTAACACAACTGAAAGGAACTATTTTGCCCTCCTATTTTGTCCTGTATAATTTCAGAGTAACAGAAACAAGACAAAGTGATAAGAAGAGCAAAACAGAAGTTTTCAGAATAGTTCCCATAGCCCCCTTTCTCCTGAAAAAAGCCTGTGTGGTTCAAGTCCCTCCAGACTATTTCAGAGCTATAGATCTGTGGCATTTTTTTAGAGATTTATTGACTCGTCTCAGCTGCCTGTTCCATTAGCTGTGACATAATTTATCCCAAAAAGATTTTCACCTCACAAGGATTTTCTTTCTAAAGATGTTCTCATAAATCTGCTTAGTACCTGGAATGATTGTGGTTACTGGTTACACTGATGATCAGAAGGAAAGCAGACAGGATTAACACTTACTGGCCAGTTTTAAGGTTGTCTTCTCTGTTTTCATGCAAAAAAATAAGGGTTGGTCAGAAAGTCAACAAAAGTAAGCTAAGAAACTGTCCAAGCATGGACAGCCCAAACAAGAGATTACACTCCAACAAAATTTTTAAGCCAGTTAATGCATGCCATTTTCCTCTGAGATTATGCAAGACATAGCAAATTCAAATAACTAAAGGGGGATTGGAAAGAAGGAGTGAGTTTTTTCTGTACATTATGGTCAGAAACACCCACAAGGATGGGTCACAAAGTTCGCACCCTATCTCACAGAGGAGAAAGGCAGTACGGAGTGATGAGTTGCTGCCCCACGGCTCACATTGCACTGGAGCAGCATTTATGAATTAAAGTGCTGGAACTGCTTTCTTGGTTGAAGATGCATGTTTTCCACAGCCAGATGGGAACCAGGCATGTTCCAATCAGTTCCAGTGAAACAGCTGTCCAGCAGAACAGTAAGCAATCCTACAAACTCATATCCTAAGGCCTATTTTTCTCAGCATCATAACAAGCCACATTTGACATGTTGTACCTTTGGTGACTTGATTAAAGCATCTTTTTTACTGCTGGGAGTCTACCGGCTCTGCAGACAGCAAGCCCTAGAATCAGGTGTCTGGTGAGAGTTACATAATCAAGGATACTCAGACCATATGACACTTTCCATCAAAACAGCCTGTGTATCACATAAGGAACAGTCCCAGCCAACTGCTCACAACAAACTCCAGGTTGCAAGATATTCACAGAAGCTTAGTCAACAATTCCAAGACAATAAACAAACCCAAGGAAGCAAAAAGGCAATGGTAACATTCAACAAGTCAAACAGTAAATATAAGATGAATTCCTTAGTGATTATTTATCTAGTCTTTATAATTTATTTAGTCTTTCTAATGACTTCAACACATTTTTGCTTGCTTCTACACATCTAGAGGAAGCACAGCCAGTTTACTGTGCAATCGTCATTTCAGCTTCCCAGCTTGTGATAAGCAGCTTATTCTCTGCCTTCAGCAGAGCTATTACAAATTTCACCAACGGCCTGATTCTTCTTTATTGTTATTCAAGTCTTGTTTTGTACTTTATGTGGTGATTTTTTTGCTTAACATTTTCTGTTAAGACCAACCTACAGTAAGCATGAAAGTCTAAAGGTGAGTTTAAAAGTTCAAGCTTGAACTTATTCACACATCAAACAAGTCTCCAAGAAACAAAGAGCATTTTTCCCTGGACCTTTCATTCTCACTGACAGCAAGAGAACTATGAAGGACAAAGTGAAAAGAAACCAAATAGGATGGCTACTACTGACTGAATGGAAACTGGCATCTTGATTTCAGTGGCAGCAACCTGACCTCTTTTCAGTTACACTCCTTTCAGTGAAATGTGTTGGAAAGTTGCTGCAAACAGGGATAGCTGAACCATCCATTCAAATAGCATCATTCCAATGGCATTTTCCCTCCTCATGTTTCCAACAGCATGCAATTTCTGAAGAAATGGCTTTCTGTCCAGCCAACTTTAAAAGCACGTTTGCTAAGGAAGAGTGCAGTATCCAAACAGAAAGGAAAATTAACACTAGCCACTTTAACTCAATATATTAATTTTCTCAAAGAGTTTCTCCAAGAGAAATCACACTTTTCTGTAAGTTCGAGGAAAAAAAAATAAAAATCACAATCCTATTCTTCCAAGTGCTTCCTATTGTTCCACTGGTTCCAGAACACTCCTGTGATTTCCTCAATTCACATAACTGCTCACCCCAAACATTGCTGGTGGGACTAAACAGCCATTGATTTCTACCCAGTGGAAAGAGCTTCAGTTTTAAGGGAAGAGAACAACTGTGTTAAGTGCGCTTCTCTGACTGCGGGTTTATATAAACTATATCCATGTAACAAACTGCTTAAAACTGCCTGGTATGGTTCTTTGTTCAAGTCATTCTTCTTGGATAGACCACAGCTCACACTGAATAATTGCATTCATCCCACGAAAGTGCAATATATCCAATTACTACATAAGGAAACAAAAAGGTAAAATCCACTAATCCACATTTATTTTGCTCTAAAACAGTGCTTATGTTCCCACAACAAACCAAACAGTATCAGTGTCTGGGTGTAACCATCATCTCCCACCGAAATGTGTAACCTTCCTCTTAACTATACATTTTATAAGTGTATTTTCATGTACAGATTTCCATTCAATCCAAAACTAAGAGCACATTCAGAAGCAGTCCTGCCATTACAGAGCAAACCTTTCAACCAGATTGTTTACTGTTAATACACTAATTTAAAACAAAAAAAAACTACCTATTTTTGAAAACCACACAGAAAAATCCTTATATAAATCCAAGCAATATCTTTTTCAGTCAGCATTACTTTAAACTGTCACTCTTTAAAAAAAAAAAAAAATCCAAAAACAAACAAAAAAAGAACATTTCAGTAGAGAATGCAACTAAAACCAATTGGACAAGTTTACTGTGGGAAGTACCAAGTTCCCAGTGCAGAGTAATCCCAGAACAATTCACTAAATTAATGACTTCAGTAAATTCCAACTACATTAGTAAGATAGGAAAACCATTTGCCAGAACTCAACAACTTGAGGTTTTTCCAAAGCTGTCAGAAATGGCAAATAGTTCTATTATAGCTCTATGTAGGCTCTGATAACTAGGTTTTTTTCAAGCAAATCTCTGATACCATTAAATAAAAAAACTTTTTTTTTAATCTGAAACACAAGGATTTCGCACTCATCTATTTCTCAAAAAGAGATTATTCTTTCTTGTAAAATCTGAAAAACTGGCCATTGCCTTTTCTTTTTCAATGGTATTAAATGATGCATTTGGAGTGCAGAACTCTTTAAAGAGCCTGTCTGACATCACCATCCTGTGAGGTATTGGTTGTGGTTGGAGACACTGTCATCCTACAGAGAAACTGAGTGGTCTAATTCATTATGGCCAGTCTATACTTCTTCCTAATACCAGCTGCATCCATGGTTACCCCACCAGTGAATTCAGCCAATAGAGCAGAGCAGAAAGTACCACAGAGGTTCTTATTGAAACAAAAGGACAGTTCTTCTGCTATACAGCTCACTTTGGAAAACAACAGTACCACCAGAACTGCAAGCCACACGGTGTCCCTGTGCCTGTTTCTGTGGGTAACACTCCGCCAGCAGCCTCAGCACAACTGGTGTGTTCTGGAGGAAAAAAAGCACTTGTTTGGCAGAAGGACCGATGCAGCCTCCAGAAGTGCAATGGAATCCCTCACAGACATTATATGGAAGAATTCAAAAGATAACTGCACATTTCAACTGGTAGAGGAATTTTAGCAGAACCTACAGAATCATTGCTCCACTTAACCTTTAAAACAACAACTACAACCAGGTCTTGACCTTGGGTCATGCAGACCCACTTTGCAGTCCTTGGATCCTTTAGCAAGAAACACAATGGTAATACAGGAAACTAGAGGTGAAAGGTAATAATTGACACACTACCAAGAGCAGAAAAGTAGTTCTCAGAAAATTGAATGCAATATAAAACTCTCACGTGGAGGCAGCAGCTAACAGCAACGCTCATGTTGGGAAGGAAAGGTTACTACTAAAGAGGATAAAAATCAGGAGTGAGGTGTTTCCCACCTCACCAAAGTTTCTCTGCCTTTGTTTGAAAGCTTATGTTGAAATTAAAGTTCATAAGCAGCTTTAGCTCAGATTGCCATCCTCAAGTGACATGCTTTGCATGAAAATGCGATAATTACACTGTGAAAATGCCCACAGAGTGCCCAGAGCCACATCCACTTCGTTAGTGTTTGGGTTTTTTTTCTTCAGTAACTTTGCCATGAGGGGGCCCAACACAAATGATGTTATCCCTATTGCACAGCAGAAGTGCTCCAAGAAGGTTCTGACAGCACAGCCACAACTGCTAAACTTCTATAATGCAAGCCCAGCCTAGATTTCCCAGCTGGCATCTTTGACCTATTGCCTTGTATCCAACAGAGAATCATAGAAACAAAAGAAAAAAGGAAACAGAACAATTTATGTCTTTTCCTCTTCTCCCCTGCCTTGTTACTCCTAAATCATAGTTCTCAAGTGTTTAAAATGAACCGCAAGAGCTCCTAATTTGAACTGCAAAGCACAGCAGCCATGGAACCTACCTGTGCTCTCTCTTTTTTACAGTTCCCCGCTTTTAAATGAATATACTATCTCAAGTAAGGGTCTTGAACTTCACTACAGGGACCTTTGGCTGTGTCTTTCTTCATTCTAATTAGCTGCACAACCCCCTTTGTGCTCCCTCAGTATAGGCACAGAGACAACACTAGCAATGAGAAAAGTCAGCAGCAAGAGGCCTTGACTCTCCTCTCCCTCTCTCTCCCCCCAACCCTTCCTTCCCCCCCAAAAGTCATCTGAAGTCATTTAAACATTTATCACTCATTACATCAGCAACTCAAGAAAATAAATCTGCCTTTTGTGGGATTTTGACCAGACAGCTTTTAAGGAAAAAAAGAAAACCATCAGCCTATGAGCTTTTTTAAGATGCTTGTTTTTCCTCAATGTGTCATTTTGTCCTTCTCCAAACACTAATGCTCACCAAAGTCACTCATATACATCAAGAGAGCTATAGGACAACACACGATACCCTCAGTACTAGTGGTTAATATTCTGAAGTGCTTCCTCATACCATAATGCATTTTTGAAGCTAATGATTGCATAGGTCATAAAATACAGAACCTACTCAACTTGGAGGTCAATAGATGCTTTTGTAGCCACATTTTTGCCACATCACACAGTACATATCCATTTTGCTCACCCTGCCATGAAGTGACAGCCACCCCTCTGAATCTGTCATTACCACAAAATGTGAAGATCGAAGAGATGAGCCAAGCTGCTGTAAAATGACCTTCAATTTACTGTCATGGGCAGCGAGGGGAGTGTGCATAGGCAGGCATATTTTTCATGGGGAAGAGAGATTGTTTTATCCCCTATATCAAGGTTACTATTAAGCCATCCTACATTCACTAAATACCAAAAAAATTAACACTTTCAGACACAGCCCCATAAAATAATAGCACTGGAGTGACCAACTCCACTAGGTTCAGTATCTCTAACTTTTCAGAGACCGCCCTCTTGACACAAATGCCAGCTGCTTGCTCACCCAATCCAAGAAGTACTCTAAGGAACATTTTACCCTCCCTTTCAAGGAATCCCTTTCAAAAGGAATTTTACTGCAAGCAACAACTTCCATCTTGAAAAACTAAGTTGCTGCACCTTTCTATCTTTGCTTTATGATAAATTATAACTCAGCTCCAGATACCCAGGAGGAATGCTTTGATTTCCCTTAAATTACCACTATTAAAAGGTTAGTAGTGGCACACGAAAGATTGGCACACATAAAACGGACTTGGTATCAGATGATTAGCCCCCTGTTAGAGCCATATGAGGCCACTTATCCAGGTAGCTTGTCAGGGAACTTGCATTTTCTGTTTGAAGTTGCACAGGGGCACTGCTGTGAGTGACAGACGGGCCAGCAACTGGAGTCATTTCCCAGTGCCTGGCAACGTAAAGACAGAGCTTCATCAAAGGGTTGCCTTTCACAGAGCACTACAAGAAATTAAGTGGGATTAGGAGAGAGACAGCAAACCTGTGGGAGAATTATTGCCATTGTAGTTCTCACACACATTACATACACAAGGCTGACATCTTCTGGCAAGCTGCAGTTTGACGTCTTCGATGCTGCTGATGTGGTTTGGGATTGGCAGAACGCTGCTCCTGAGACAGCAGTGTTCCAACATCCCAGCACAGACACACTGACCTCTACTGAGACCTAGCAGAGACCCAAGGGCTGCAGCTGCTGGACTAGGATGACTACAGAATTTACAACAGGTTAAATTTCAAGTGATCAATGGTACTAGAGAGATTGACCCACTTCTAAACATCTTGTTATCCCTTCCTACCAGTCCCTGCGGTTTAAGAGAGCTCTGAAATACGGGGTCTACAGATTTCTTAAAGATTTCATAAAGCAGAACTGGGGACGAGCTTAGTGGCAAGAAGACTGGCACAAAACCCAGTTTTATTCCTACACAAAATCCTACTAGATATTAAAGCGTTGCTTGACATGCATATTCCAGGTTTGGGACCTTCAGGAAACGCATTCATTTGCATATTAAACTGTGAACAAGATCCAAATAGAAGGATGAGCAGTCTCAGGACTTGGCAACCACAGAACAGTTGAGGTGTGAAGGAAGCTCTGGAGATGACACAGTACAAACCCCTGCTCAGACTAAAAGGAGACCATAGTCACATACTTAAGAGCCGCCCACTTGCCTATAAATCACTGCAATACCCCGACCCCACCAAGACTGGTGAATATTGCCTAGCTGGTATGTGCAAATTCCCTTTTTTCAAATAATTAAGTGTTTCTGTGCAGTTTAGACTTTTGAAGTTTCAATTGATAATTTTATACCTTAAATTACACATGTATTACTGAAGTTCAACTGCCAACAGCATCAATGCAAAAGGATATAATAGTTTTAGTTTGGTTTTGACCCTTACAGAGCAATGAAATGATTTAAGTAAAATGGAGTTTACAATGAAAAAAGGTCTCAGAATAAAATGTAACAGAAGAGTTATCTCAGCCAAAAGGCTGTTCACCTTAAACAGCTCTGTTTGAAAAGCCAATCTGAATCAAAACCTCCATGCACATTAACAGGTCTTCTATGGAGGCATAGTGCTGACACTGGGATTTAAAACATGTTGGAACAGT
Organism: Scytalopus superciliaris; assembly: GCA_013400415.1. NCBI lineage: Eukaryota > Metazoa > Chordata > Aves > Passeriformes > Rhinocryptidae > Scytalopus > Scytalopus superciliaris. Next base: position 1,155,890 of record VXBX01001890.1, on the reverse strand, counting down.
GGAAAAATACACAGGACAGACATACGGAGTATCTGATTTTACCCAGCTTTACCATTGCAATGCATGTAATTCCTTCTCAATAACCACCTGACCTAAAAAACAGGTCCAGGAGCAGAAAAAACCTCCCTCTACATCAAAGCATAAGTCATCTATGTAAAGTAATGTGCCACTACTCCCTCAATATTTGCTTTTATCACAAGTATCCCATTGTCTTTTTTACAATGAAATCAAGATAAACAGCAAATCATCTCAGAACTGAGAAGCAAGTTAAAGCTTCTCCCTTCTGTGCTCTACACAATCACCTTTCTCACTAAGGTATCAGCATAGCTTTTACGGTAGTCAAGCAGTATGAAAAGCTACCCCAAACTCTTCAGCAAGTGTTTAACTGAGTATGGCAGCATAATCTCCAAAGGCCAACTTCAGAAGGTGACAAAAAAGGAATCTTTCTGAAAATTGTGCTATTTAACTATAGCCTTAATGAATGCTGGCTGTCAACCCACTAGCTTTTTCCATGGTGAAACTCTATTTACATTCAAAACATTGTTGCCCCATTTCAGAGTTAGAAATGCAGCAGAATAAACATTTTGTATCAGCTCAAGGCTTATTGTTCAGTCAAACGAAAAAGGAATAGATTGCCATGAACACTTAAAAATAGTGTGAAATTTGGAACCATTAACAGTAGGCAAGTATGCAGAACACGACAAAGAATTAGAAAACTACAAAATAAAAACCTCCACAACTTACTAACAACTTTTCCTTTATGTACAAAATCCAAACAGCAAACCAAACCCAGTTATAGCAACAGACACAAAAGAACATCAAACAGTTCATAAAAGCAAATTCCTGTCTTTCAAGAAGCAGCACAATAAGGGCCAGCTGAAAGCTAAAAGCACTTGACTGTACCTTCATTTTTAAGCATGGGTCTTGCCAATAGCATATTTAAACCAGTTGTATTAGAATAAAAGATTATAACAGGCTGAACACCAGGCACAAGCAGATGCCTTTGCTATATAGGAAAAAAAAAGTCTCCAAAAACAGGAACAGGAACTTCTTACACTGTCCAGTTTGGTTCCTGCTAGTGCAAACTGACCCACTGTTCCCATTTACAAGGACTTGGAATCTGAAGGGTTTTCCACCAACATCATGCCCACAACTGCTGTTTCAAAACTGAGTTGCCACTATCCAGAAGAGCTTACATTATTTTTAATATCCTCTGGAAAATCTGCTATAACCAGGAGCACAAAGGAGTGTGGTGCTTATAGAGTGACCCTTACGATCATTCTAAACCATTCCTTTCCTTAACTTCTAAATTTCCCTTGGATTTCACTTCTCTTGGTGTTCCAAATTATCACTGTCCAATCATTTGGAGATCTCTAGCCACACAGCAATTAAGTGAGGAATAAGTTATGATTATTTAAAACAAAAGCAACCATGACTCACTAAGTATAGTTTGCTGGTTTTGGAGTGGTTTCTTTCCCCCACTTTTAATTACAAGGCACCATAGAAGCTTTTGTTATTGTGTACCAACCCCCTCAAAGAGTTCATGTAGAAGTCACAGTGGATGCTGCCAGTGTTTTAGGCACTTAGGAAACTGGAAGTGACTACTGATCAGGCAAAGGCCATGTCTTGCAGCAGTCTAAATAGGACTACAGGAACCATGCCACAGGGAAGGAAATTTCATCTTCTCACAATGGCATTTTTTCCCAAGCAGCATAACCATTTAATAGCAGGAGTTCCAAAAATAGAGTAGTACAGAACTGCATGAAAAAGACTTTTCAGGATATTGGTAATTGGATGCAAAGCATTAGATCATGAATGATTCAAACATAATCCAGCACAGTACTGACCTTTAGAAGTTACAATTAGAAAACCTAAGAAAATAAGCTGATGATCTCATTCCAGTCTTTAGCAAGAAGGTATCAATTTCACAAAAGCACAGACACATTTGGAATTAATTGTCACTCTTGTTGTCAATCACCATGAAGTTCATGGATTATGTGAGTCTTCTGTCTACTCAGACACTGTCTAGACTATTTAAAAGGTACATTTTTCTGCTTTAAAACAACCACAAAATATAAGCCATCCTCAGACAGCAAGGCCAGATAGTTCCATGTTTCTCCTCAAGGTAAGCAAGGGCAGAGTCTCTTCACCCAACAACCACACCGATATGACTCCTAGTTCTCTAAGTTGTGTTGTGGGGCTGTTTTTTTTTTACTTGTTTAGGAGGCCGAGGGAAACAAGGAAGTAATTTGGCAAGCATAGCACCCACTCCTGTTCCCAGCCACAAAGATTCACAGAGAGGAAAAAATCAGAACGAACAACAGCAGGACTCAAACCCATTTTATCCCCCAAAATTCATGTCATCAGCAGGGCACTAAGTCATTATTTTGGTATACAAGGAATTTCTATCCATCTCATTTTTACTTTCAGTCAAAAACAAACAGCAACTATACCATCCCCTTCTGTTGCAGGAGGTGGATGTTCCCACGAGCATTTTTGTACTTTGCTTTTCAATTCTCTGACATTTAGCATGTTTTGATTTCTTTCTGGACCTAGGGTGGAGATGGAATGTCCCCAAGGAAGAGCAAAATGAGCGGTCTGGAAACTTAGAAATACAAATCAGTACTCAAAAGAGAACACAGGCTGCCCAGAGGATGCAACATCACTGTAAAACTGAGCACTTTCTATATTATGGACAATTGGTGCAACAGAAATACACACCGGACTTGACCCAGAGCACATGGACATGGAGGAGCAGCATGGAAAGGATACCTCATGGGGAAACTTAGCTCTACTACTGGGATGACAGCCTGCACTTGAAGTGACTAAGAGGCAGACAGGGTGCCAAAACCCACTGTATTGCTCTGATGAGAGTCCTTTGAGTACAACTTAGATACCACCACCAACTCCAGTAAACAGTGACTCCCACTCCCAGTATAAGCAATGCCTGTTAGGGTGCATAGTAATTGTTTACACATGACCTCAGTAACTGCACACTAGCCTCTCTAAATATTTGTTAGCTTTCAAGCTCAAACACTACTCCCCTCAGTTTGCCATACCACTCACGAGTTGGGGTTAGGCTAGATAGTGAACAAGCATTCCCATCAGCTCAAAATGTTGTCATTTCAGCATAGATGCTGCAGGAAAACTTGTTCTGAAAGTGTTAATAAAGCACCAGGCCCATCAGTAACCAAGAAACCTTGTTCTCCAAATAAATGCACTCCGGGCCAAACGCACCCTTCATTACCATACCTAAAGAGAAATGCCACACCAACTTCATGTGGCTTTGTACACATTACCAAAACATTAAAGATGTGCTGCAAACATAATTTATGTGCATTTACTGTCTAATGTTATCTTTTGTATAATCAGGACAAACTTAGCACCATTTAAGAAGGCCTATCTCATAGAAATTGACCCCAAATGCAAGGCTTACAGAGATCACAATCAAAAATGTTATTTTATAAAGCTTTTGGGTTATATTTTAAGACTCCAAATCACCAACAACAAAAACAATTCTCAGTTACCATAAACAATTAAGCACAGTTTATCAGTCAAAATTATAATTTGTGAATATATATATGAAAGCAGTATGAAACAATATTTGTGTAATTAGTCATGAAGATCTTTTGGTCTTGACTGCGACTCAGTCAAGAGCAGCTAAACAATTACTAATGCTGCTTCAGCTCTGACCTATCCTCATTTGTCTTTAAACCAGACACATCTCCAAAGAAAGTCTGACAGATTAGATGTGTAGGTTAACTCATTAGTGCCATCCGTATAAGTAGCTTGTGTGTCTGCTTTTAATGATCAGAAGAAAATACTGTTCTACTTCAAAGATGCATCACATAATGATCTGCATTTCTGGATTCCATCTCTAAACTAATTATTTGTTTAGTGCTCTAAGCAATTAGTTCTTATTGCTGGAGATGTTATTCTACATGGGGCAAATTAGTTTCTTTGTACTAACTTCTTCGTCCCTTTGATGGGAGACTTTATTTATTTATATGTTATTTTTTGTCAAAGTACACGGAGTTTGCTTGTATGGAGAAGTTTTGTTACTTTTGTGTACTTAACAACAGTTTTAAAACATCCCCATCTAAAGAGGTATCATACAAGGATAAGGGATTTTAAAAGTTTAAGAATATCTGTTTGAACTATTAACTTCTGATACTACTCCACTTCTTTGACTTTGGTTTTATTTCCAGCTATAGCTTCCTTTGAAAATAGACCTAATTCCACGAAAGGGAACAAGATATTCCAGCTTTAAAATTTCCTTAGTATTGACAGTGTTCTCATTACTATTAAAACAAAAAAACAAAGATGCAGTATTTTTCCTCATCCCATCATTCATGACATTGAGTAGTCCCCTAAACAACATTCCTCTGACCATTCAAAAGGCTCTTGCATAGACCACAGGGACATCTTCCACTGCTCCTAACTCCAGGATGCTTTTGTGTGTTCCAAATACTCCCAACATTCAATGCTTTTTACAGCACTTTTGATCCCTTTCAAGTTCCATCTTCCATACTGGTATTTAAAGTTAATTTCACTTTTTTTAGTATGGAGACTTTTCCAATTCACACATCTGTATATGCATGTCTCCAAACTCTATTAAAAGCAGTGGAATTTACTAAGTTTAAAACAAGCAGACACAAAAGCACAAAATCTTGTGTGTCACACAGCTCCAGAAAGTTTCAATGTTTCATTATTTTCTTTCACAAAAATGACAGAAGGTAAGACTGGGAGTCTCTGAACTGTAAAAGAACAAACAAATCTCTAATTCCTTTACACCTACAGACTGTGCCAACACAAATCATAGCTCAGATCCTCACTCATGTCAGTAAATACAGGATCACGCAAATCAAACACTTTTAAAAGACATTTGGGTTTTGTGCAAGTTTGTATGTATATGTAAGGGTGAGTCAGAGCTTTTGTGTTCCTAATAAAAGACTACAGATTTCTTGTAAAATTTAAGTCAACAGAACAAGTTAAGACAGTGACATTTAAAAACCCTTTAACTCCAAAGTTTAGATGGATTTACAAGCAATTGTGTTACATGTGTATAAACTAGCAAGGATGGCCCATATTTACTACCCTTGTGGAAAAAATACACACACACAACTACAAAGTACTCCAGGAAACTACTGACTGCTCAGTAGACCCAGCTGAGAGCACCACAGCACTCAGCCAAGTCTGAAGGGAAGCACCAGTTTGAGTGAATTTGGGAAGCAAACCCAAGTCTATTGGACCAACATTAAACTTGAGCTGCTTCAGATGGACACACAGATATTGTTGTTAGTACTGAGGGAGATGACTGGAATACACAAACCACACAGGCATGCAAATTAAACTCTCAGCTGAAGTATGAGTTAAAACCCTTTGCTAGTAATCAAAAGTATCAGTGAACGCAAAAGACTTCTCAAGCATATCGTGTTCCTTTCCACACTTCCCTTACAACAGCTGCACTCTTTAAGGTCCATTTCTATATTCTTGTCTAATTTACACCCACATCCACTCACTTGACCTTTCTTACAAGTACAGACAGGTGAATACAGCATGACAAAGTTGCTGTAGAAGCTGTGGGATTGTGTACGTTTATATGTGCATTTTCCAGCAAGATGTGCAATAATTCCTTTTGCTAGCAGGAACCTAACATCCATATCACCTGTATAATATCTCTGTTAATGCATGCACACATGAAAACAGCCCAGAGAAAAATAAAGAAGAAGGTAGGGCAGAGTCAAGAAGCATAGAAACTTAGTTTCAGTTTTGAGAATGTGATAGGAAATGACTGGACCACATAGCTCCTTGCCAAAAATTTATTCCGAACTTCCCATAGTTGCTCTCTAAAGCACACGTTGGTAAAGGAGTGAAGCACATTATGTGCTGTGCACTACCTGCTCCAGCTTAGTTTTTGTCTCCTTGAAGTTGTTGAGCAATGCAATTGAAAAATCATTAACACAATAACAGCTGCAAGACTGATGGACCTACAACTACCCCTTGCCATTCTGTAGAGCTGTAAATTGTGAACTGCTTGCTACATTTCAGTTTTATCTTCTCTGCACTTACAGTACATTACATCGCTGACTTGCCCTGAGTTATCAGTGCCATCTTTGCCCTTCTTCCAAAACATAATGGGAACATTATTCCTGCCCCACCTGCAGCTGCTTAAAGCAACGTTGCCCCTCAACAAATTTCTTAAAATTGCTTGCAAGTCGATCTCCACTTATCCTGTCTTTGCTCTAAATAAACAAAAACCATAGGATTGCATCTTTCTAACAGAGGTTTATATAGTTTTGAATGCTTAAGAGCAGCAATTGACTACTGCAGCATGTTCCACTTTGTCCATCTCCCTCCCTTGGCTCTTAGCAACACCCCTCTGCAGTTATAAGCTGCTCCTACACCCACCAGAGCAGGCTACAGTTCAGTTAAGCAACAGCTGGCCCAACCTAGAAATTAGAAATAAAAAGCTAAGTTTGGGTCCATGTGTGAGAGAACCAGGTCTTCTTGCCAGTGACTTCTGTACTCTCCCCTACCCACAACACCCACCCACCACCCCACCACAGACCTTCCTTCAGCAGTTCTCAGATGCACGGTCTCACATTTAACTACTGGCCATCAGGAAGATGTAAAGGAATTCAGGCATCCTTTATCCTGCAAGTCCTTGAACATTAGTAAGATGGATTATCAAAGCTACTAAGATGGCATAAATGATCTCGATCAGCACTGTGCCCGGAACATTTCTGCAGGAAGAAAACAGTTCAGCAGCAAGATCATCTTACCTCTTGCACATTATTTGGAAACATCTGTTTACATCAACAGGGAGATAACCCTTAGTTAGCTACACCAAAAATCTACACTTCACCTCATTCCTTATTTTCAGTGTTTTTCCAATGGTTCTTCTGGTGGCCCATGCCCAGCAAAATGCTCCTCTTCCAAAAATACAAAACTAATATTTCAAGTTACACCCACATTTTCTGTCATACCAAATTGCTTTATATTCAGTATGGCAAATGAAATTCTGATGGATTTCAAATAAAACCATTGTCTGCAGAAACTGTACTAAGGAGACACTGGTGCTCAGAGAGGCTAAACCTCCCCCAAAATAAAGTATATCAGTACCCAGACAAATGTAATACTTGGATTCCACTCAAGTCTTCCCTAATATGTTACCAGACATATTTCCAGCACTACAGTACAAGATGCTACTTAAATGTGAATATTCTAGTGCATTACTAATTGCTTAAGCTGTGACTGAGCTTCAATCACAATTCAATCTGACAGTTTTCAACCCTTAATTTTCTCACTAATATTTCCATAGAGAAATGTAATTTATGCTGGAATCTACTACATCTATCCCAAAGGCAAACAGAAAAAAAGTTCCAACCAACTTGGAACTGCAAAAAAAGAAAAACACTGAAAAGAGTTTAAACAACCACAAATTACCTTCAGGACTTCTATACAAGCATTCCCACTTGGATCATTCAGGCAAGTATATTAATTCTAGACCCCTGGAAAAAGGTACCAATTGAAATGCCTGCCATTGCAGTCACCAGGTTTCTCATGTTTTGTGGCTGTTTCCTTAACCGCAGCATAAGGAAGAGTTGGCATCTTTAATTTACAAGCTGAAAGCAAACTTTCAAGATGTTATTTGCCACTGGCAAAATTGGCTGTTAGTTTGCCCTCTTCATATCTGCTTCCTTCTTCAACACCTTTCCCCACACAGGAAAAAGAATTACCTAAGTACTCTTCAGAGAAGAGACACCAAATCACAAACACTTCACAGAAGTAAGTCTGAACAACTTAAACTGTTCTTTGCAAGTTCTGTAAAAGCTATTGGATGCAATTCTCTATATTCATCACTATGTTTTTCATAGGCCACAGGAAACTGCTGCATTTATCCCTCCACACCCGAAACCCAGCAGAGGGGGTTCTGCTCCCTGCCAATGTCTTTGGGAGCAATAGACTCTGAAGCACTATTTTTAGGAAAAAAGGCAACCACATGCATAGCTTATGCTGATTTGCCTTTGTATTTTATAATAAAGACTTGCATTCTTCTGTATAATGATAAATTCAAAGTGTGTATATACATATATCCATATAAGAAGGATACGCAACTACAGAGTGCCAGCTTCAGCCCCCAAAGCCACTCAAACTTTATTTGATCTCACAAAAGAAAATAAGAACCCAATGAGATATCTCCATTTCCTTCTCTCCAGGATGCAGATCCCTTCACACAGATTTGGCACATACCGTTACATTAAGAGGACAAGGTGGAGCAATTCTGTCAGTGGAGCAAATAAAAAACCCCTGCAACTAAGAAGGTTTATTCCAAAACCAATTCTCCTCTGGTTCACAAAAGGTCTGTGTGCTACCTTGCTTTGCCAACACCATCTGCTCGGGTATCTTCACTTTCTCCCAACAGTACAACAGCACATTGAGCTTGAGTAAAAAAAAAATCCACAAGCCTTATCTCTTTGCTATCAATTCTGTAACATGTACTGCCCTCATTAAACAAATTAATAAAACAAAAACACTAACCACAAGCAGTTTCAAGGTGCCATTATGTGAAGCTGTCCTACTTTTAGCAAAAAACCTTTAACTGAGCAAGACTTCAAATCAAGATCAAGCTCTTGCAATAGCACACTGCATCTCTGTTAATGACAGTCCCACTATTTTTCAAAGTTCGGGGAAATCCTTCTTCAGAGCAGAACATGTTGTTGGCCAAATAATCAATAGTGTTGTGCTTCAGCACACAGCAGGCCTAACACTGAACCAGTGACCTTTAAAGTCCCCAGAAACCAGCAGCTCGCAGTTGGCTTCTCTAACAGACAATTCGCTAAAGGCCTTGGCTCCCAACTCCTGGACCTGCCCAGAGAGCCAGTCTCGTGCACCCTGGGATCTACACATGGGAACAAAAGGACTAAGTGGCATTGCTCAAATCCTGATGCACTTGCTTAGTTGTAATGAAATTTCCCAAGGGAACTTGACATGGTGCTGACTCTGTGCTGACTCAAAAAACAAGGAAAACTGGAATTCACAAGTATTTCAACAATTAAGCTTTTTTTCTGGAGTAGTACCACCCATATAAATCATTGAATATTTTCATAATTTTAAATAAAAATCCCAGCCACCAATAAAAGGACCTTCATACTTGGATAAAGCATTTACCAGCTTGATGAATAAAATGGTCAAGGTTTCACTCAAAGGAAGAAAAACAAGTGTAGGTGGGAGATGGTAGCCACAGTGCCCTGCATCACATTTTAAGACTCAAAGAAAAAATAATGGGGATGTTACATCAAGTATTTATCAAAAGAAAGCCTGTAGTGGCCTGTGAGGATAAAGGGTCACATATATCAAATGCCAGCTGGTGAGTAACTTGTGACTTTTAAAACCTGAACTCAGGGACACTGGGAAAAAGGAGAATTTGAGAATTGTAGCTATAGTGTCTCATTTCTAACCTGTGAAACTTATTTTGATGGCTGTAACTAGCAATACACATGCCCTAGTGCATGCATTTGTAATGCTTAGGTTTGTTATGCTGGGTGATTTCCAGTGACTGTGCAAAAGAATTTCTGCTTTGCAAAGACAGTAGGTGAGCAAAACTTAATTAGAGGCCACAGTGAAAGGCAAAACTGGGAAAAAACTGGCTAATAATAACAGTTTGGTTCAGGCACTCATGCATGCAGGCACAGCCAAGTCAACAGAAGCTGCATAAACAACTTAAAAGTAAAATTGAGCAAAACTTAAAAAAATATCTGTCACTTAACTTAAAAGACAAATTTCATGTGCATATTATTCTGAACATATCAGAAGAATAAAAATAATTGATTGTTGAAGGGGGAGAAGAGTCCATAGCATTGACTCAAGATTAGTTTTTCTGCTTCTTAAAACTATGGAAAAAACTTCTTCAATTAAAACAATTATTTTCTTTAAGACTCCTAAATTGCACTAAATATTAACTTTACTAAAACTGCAAAATGACAAGCCTCATTACAAAAATTTGGGACAGAAAACCCAGAGATGCATATGAGCACAATTCCACTGATCTTTACAGAGATTGCTGTTTCAAAATTTGGTTCATATTTGATTATACATACACAGGTATTTGAAGATCCAACTTAAATCTTTAGTACAAGTTCTACTTTTCAATGTTTTTTCAATAAGAAGCTAAGAACTTAATAAAGCCATTCATTTTATTATACCAGCTAGAAAGTCATTTCGTTGCTATGCATTTTCTATGCAGTTTGGACATGCATATGTATGCCTAGACATAGACATCTATATATTCACAGTCACACTATGAATATTTAAATATACATCTACAGTTTTATATATATATGTACATACACAACTAAAACCGCACAATCATGTTATATCTCTACCAATATATTTTAATGGGGTCAAACAATGTTCAACCCATTCTGGGGTTTACTCCTATTTAAGACAGACTGGACAATGGTTGAAATTTTTCTCCAGGAGCAAGATCAAGTGTCCCAGATGTCATCATTTCTTGAATGCATTGTCTGTGTCTTCTGTAATAACAGGTATCCATGTACAGAAGGAAAGATAAGCCAGATCAGGGCCTATCCATAGGGTTCAAAAGAAAACACCATACACGGATACCTGAGTGATTGAGACAAAGTGCTGTCCCCTTACAAACCAATATTAAAAGGACATTCCCGGGTGGAACTAGCAGAGAGGCTCAAGCAGCACTGTTGATGAGCATTTCACACTTGACTTGCCAGAGGAAGTAACAAAAGTAGTATTGTTGGTTCACCAATATAAGTAAGAAAGCCTAAGTACTCTCTCTAAAGGAATATTCTCAAATGATACCACAAGCCTCCTGAAATCTTAGAGATAATCAAGTTCCATGAAATACACTGTTGATAAAGCTTACAGACCAGATAAGACAGAATTTTACATCAATCTCAGTTTTCCATCTTAATATATTCCCTTTGTTGTGACAGAGCAGGGCAGCCATGTGAATTTCTGTCTTGCAAAACAAAGATGACTAATTAACATAACTAGTACAACAAAACATTTTCTAAACTTCCACTCAAGAGAAAAGAGTAAGTATCCCTCAAAAAGAGAGTACCTTGAGGGCATCGAGAGGAATACTTGGACTTGGAGGAACAGGGCCAGGGGGAAATTGCTTCGTTTTGAATTTCGTGGACCTGGATCACCAGCTATCAAGAACTGACAGAAGTGTCAACTGCCCCATCTGAACAGCTCTCATCCTGTTTTTAACTTCTCTTGAGACAGGCAATTGTACTTGTTACTGTTAAAGGGGAAAGTACTGCCTGGTATCACTGAAAACACAGTCTCAAAATGAAAACAAAAAAATAAACAAACAAAAAACAAAAACACCAAACCAAAATACCGAACAAACAAAAAAAAACCCCCTAGTTTAGTACTTCAAGTAATACCAACACTTTTTTCTGCCTTTAATAATGCTTCATATATTTTCACCTTTTCAATGCTTACAAATAAAACTTAGGAATTAAACACATTAATGCTACACAGTCAAGTATTTGTCTCTTCTAACTCAAGCTGAAAAAAAAAATCTTCTGTATATTTAGTGCAATAACTCTGAGTTTTCAATGTGAGAAGCCACATTCTCAAAAAAACAGATGATGGAAGAGTCAACATTAGTGAAGAGATTAAGCTGTCAAACTAGCTCTGAGGACACGCGCTACCCCACCAGTTTGTATCTGGTTCTCATATTCAGAGAAGATCCAGGACTGGATCTGCTAGGCGCAGTAAGGTCATTCATTTTCTCTTCATTAAATACAAACTCTTACTTGCGGGAACAAAGACTTATCTAATTGAACCTATTCTTTTTTTGCAACAAAGAGGGAAAGAGTTAATAAAAACTTGGAACGGATACAGTTTCAAGCTATTTTTTTTCCTATCAGGCACATGCAAGAGATGAGGTTATTATAGGACTTTCAGTAGCAAAAGAGCACTCTCAACATCTGACTGGCTTAATAAAATTAACACATTAAAACAAATGCTAAAACACAGAGAAATCACACATATTTAGTAATTTGATCAGTATCCAGGTGCAGATTTCTTTTTGCATGTGACTAAATTTAATGCACCCTTCCCACGTACAAAAAGCCTTGTGAAATGAGAGGTGCTAACATTTTCTAACAAATTAGATGACATCACAGAACAGGATTCTTTTTGTTACTTGTGAAAAGAACATGCTCTTGGTGCAATTGATTTCACACATAAAAGGCAGCGGTTTGAAAGACCAACGCTGCTATTTTTGGCCAGTTAGTAGAAACCTATTTCTAAAGCTGATAGCAGCTCTGACAATTAATTACAACTAAAGATCAAGCATGTCAAATCCTTGTGAAATCCCTAGACGTGAATCAGGATGGCTCCCGAGGGCCTCCATACAGTTCAGAGGAACTGTTCCCTCTTTTTTCAGACCATTCTTCAGCATGTCTGAGCTGCAAAGATTATCAGCATGAATATTTTATGGAATAAGATAAAGGTAAACAGAGCCAGGAGATCTACAGTCTCCTGAGTTAATGTACAACAGAATTGCCACTGGTAAATAACCGTTTGGTTGGGTACGTATTACAGCCAGGTGAGCAGCGGGGAAAGATATGCACAAAAAAGGCTAAAATATATTGCCGTGGAAATTGCAATTATACCCATTCACATCTGCAAAATTCATTTTCCTCAACTGTGCTAAGCATTTCATATAAGTGTCTCATGAATTTGTGCAGCAGCAGTACAGGCATACAAATACAGCAAGGAATAAAAAAAAAAAAAAAAATTAAAAAATCAGAAATATTATGCCATACCTGAGTTGAGGCTGATGTAAGTCAGGGTGAAAGCTGAAGGAGGTTTTGTTGTGAGCTCACAGTCCCAATGACATAACCCGGCCATTGCTGTCCCAAAGGAGGATGACTACATCAAGTGTGCAGTCTCTACTATTTCACCAGGCCAAGCTAACACATCTGAACAGTTACTGCAGAATTCATTTAAGAAATCGATTGAAAATGTTTGCTGTTGTGGATCTATTTTGCCAAAATACTAACCATCATAGGTTGGCAGAGTAATGACTTGAAGCTTTCCACAATATCATAAAGTACTGATTCTTCTGGAAAAACAAAGTGAATCCTGATGCACTTCACAGGCTTCTTGCAAAGAGACTGGGCAAACAACACTTGGTCCTTTTGAATTGGCCATCTCCAGGTTTCCTAAGACTGGAGAGAAGGCCTGTAATGTGTTTGGACTCTGATTAAATGCAGCAACCAATGCAGTAAAAAAGACATTACAAGAGCTTTTAAGAAGACAAACTGTGACACTATTTACTTATTTTCTTCCATCCCTGCTCCTTTGAATCAGGCACTTAGGAAAAAAAAAAATCTTAGGAAACTTGTGCTTACTTTTATGAAGGCATACTGACTTTTTGACATTATGATAATTCAAGTCAGCACAAAAAATACAAAACAAAATAGAAAATGTAGGTTCTGAAAGGAGACATTAACCACGTCAAGTCAACTTTTAAAAATAAAATGTTTGAGAAATCAATCACCCACCCCCAAAACAAATGCAACAGGAGAAGCAATTTATTCACTTCTGGTTTTGCATTCTCCTTTCCCTTCCCCTATTGATTTTAAATGCAAGCCCTGCTTTCTTAGCTACTGCTAAGACACTGGCATTTTCCAGCCAGCCAGTGTAACAAATAACTCCAGTTTTGTGCCTTGAACAGCAACGTAAATTCCCTTTTCTCTGCTCTACCCAACAGCAGACCTCCTGAAGAGACAGCACATTCACAGTCACAAAGCAAGCGCAGCTGTACACTGCCTTTTACATCTGAGACCCAACCTTGAGACTTCAGTACTGGTGGGAAGAGCTACCCCACTCATGGCAAGTTAACAGGCATATTTCCACTCATTAGGAGAAAGGGGGAAAGGCATAGGATGGCTTGCTTATCTCTGACAGCTCACAAGTTGTAGGGAAAACAAGGTGAGAAAAAGCTGGGTCAGTGATGTTTTTAGGTCAGCACGTGGCTGTATCAGTGCCCAATTCCAGCCTGACAACAGAACTTTTCAAGCCATGGTGTCACATTAAAGCATTAGCTCATTCCTAGAACTAAATGATTATATTATTCTGGGATAGCAACTTCTTATGTTTCCTAATGGTTTATACTAAAGAGTTTAAATGATGTTTCTGGAGAATAACTAAAGTACACTTGACTCTAAAACATGAAGGGAACAGGCATAACTACTGAGCCACACAAGCCTCTAAAACACCTGGTGTACAACAGAAGGGAAAGCAACACATCCAAAGTCTGCACATACTAATAACCCATTCCCCCCTCGCAAACAAACCAGCAGCTCTGGCTCACTCCCATCCTCCAAAGGACACATGGAACACAAAAGACAATTCATTGAGATGGGCCTAAAGCATCCCCAAGACAGAAGTCAGTGTTTACATGGAAGAGAGTGGTAGTTATAGGAGCTGTTTCCAACACAGAACAGTAATCTTTCATGCCTTATAGATGCAGGACCCCACAGTCCCGTGTAAAATCTGCAGTGGTGAGTTTTATTTTCCTCTCCCCATCCTAGAGCCAGCCGGTGTTTAATCAGAGCTCTGCTACAAGTATCTATGTCAAAAGGAGACGCTAATTCTGGAACAATCTGTCATTGGCAACTTTACATAACACAAAGCCAGCCCTGAAACAGGAAACACCTTCTAAGCCAAAAAGTTAGTTTTATTTCCCCAGGTGTCATTTCACTAGCTAAGCAAATGTTTCTAGCAGAAATTATGAAGGGGTAAGTTTTGGCAACTACTCCAAGTTTTCATCATCCAACCCATCACAGCAAGCAAAGCCACAGCCTATGGGAACATATTCTAACAGAGATTAGGCACAGAAAATAAATAACCTGTCTTCACATGCGTGATGGTATTTACAATAGAGAGCACAGTCTACATTGAAGTTTGTAACATTCCTACTGAAAGAGAAGACAGTAGATTGAAGGAAGAAGCAGTTCCAAGCAATAAAGGTAACAAAAAAGGACATATACTGAACACTGATCACTTGGTACACAATGAAAAATATAACAGGCAATTTAAGCTATTTTAAAATTGCTTCATTTAACAGATTGCCACATGAAACTGTTGCCACTATGCCAAGTAAACAAACACATCACACCTGGTAAGCACTGTGCTTGAGAGGTAGCAATTACAGATGGATTAAAGGATAACCAGCTAAACAGTTTACATCCAAGCATCACACTATGCTATTTTACTTTAAACATTCTGTTAGAAAAATACTTGATGCAAAATAGAAATACACCAGATGAAGGAACTTTAAAAAAAATAATCAAAAACCCAACCACTTATTTCTCTGACCATAGAAAAGTTTCTCAATTTAGGACTTCCTCTCTCTTCATACTGCTGCACCTTTAACCACAATGAAATCAAAATTCAAAGCCAAGACGAGATGAAATTAAAAATAAAATAGAAGACACTGAAAACTGCATCTTACATTTACACAATTTGAAGGCACATAACTGTTAAGCAGCAGATAATGTTTTGGCCCAGGACTCAAAAAAAAAAAAAAAAATCAAGGTATATTTATACTGCTAATTAAAAGGTAAGTCAGGAAAAAAAAAAATCAACAGCAAGAAGAGCGAAAATTATATTGCATTTTGGGCAGCTCTCTTAGCTTTAATTGCTGATGTAGGATTGAGAGAGTTGTATCTTTAGATGATTGATTCCTATGCAATCATACTTTTTATATATGTTTCCTTACTGCAGGCTAAGTTTTTTAAAACAAAAAAAAAAAAAAGAAAGAAAGAAAAAGATGAAAGAGAAAGAGAAAAAACAGCTTTTAATAATGTTGAAAGACAAGACAGTCCACTTTGGACCAATTCTTTGCAGGGAAATATGCTCAGTTCATAAACTGTTTTTGCATCTTGGATTTACCTTGAACAGAGTGGTTGGTACTTTCCCCAAAGACAGCACAAAGAAACAGTAACGTGATCAACAGCTTAAAGTCCTCCAGAAGCTGAAGACCAATGTTTTAATTGAAAGTATCCTGGGTGACTAAAGCACTTGTAAATACAAAAACTTGGAGGTGCCTTTGTTGCTGTTTGCTGTTCTTCATCAAAACACCATCTATCCTCATTCTAAAGAGCCACAAAGTGCCTGATACTCAAGGAGCAGCTATTGATCCATGGAGAGGATCAAGGTTACTGTAATCAAATTTCAGTGACCCACAGTAAATTTTTCAGTTTATCTTGTCATTCCTAATTGATAGCCCTTCATCTCTGAGATATACCTCCTCCTCTTGTTCGAGTACACTACAGGAACATGAAAAGCATGTGAAAGTTCAAGGAGAGGCTGGACTGTTTCCTAGAAGCGCAATCCATGGAGATGTACTGTATTGGCATACACAGCCTCAGAAAGTCCCTGAGCTACAGGAATTGGATGTTGTTACAGTACTTGGGAATTATCACACGTTTTTGGTGTTATACTTTTCCTTAAGTATCTGGTGGGATTCACTGCCAGAATACTGTTTGAGGTGGAGCCTGGATCTGATCCAGTAGGACACTGACGTTTATGAGTGCTACATTAAAGCATACTGATCAGTCCATGTCTGTACTAATTCCTGTCTGCAGGGATAAACACGAGTTGGCAGGATTTGTTTATTCGGATAGAAGCTCCTGCACTGCCAAGGGGGACCAAAACCAGCACATCCAATACAATGCAATACACTGCCAGCTTGCCATCAGATAAAAGCCAATCTACTGCAGTCGGTCCAAGGGAGATCATACAAAACACCAAACTCCAAGCACTTGCAGGATGTAGCATTTCATTTCTCCAGCACATACAGTATTTTTAAGACAGACAACTAAAGGAAGGAGATGGTCACCATCTCATCCACCTCCCAGTTGTTGGGGAGCACATGTGGACTCCTAACCTAAGATCCACCACCCCATTCATCTTTAAGCCTTCATGGGTTTTAGTACAATAAACATTAAAATGTGCTTTGCGAGACAACAAATTAATTTGCTTATTCTTGATCAACAATCAGTTGTAGATATTACCTTTATTTTCCGCATCAGAAAATTCTTCCACAGAGTTACATACTCAGGCACATTTCCTAAATGACTCTCTGTGCTCTTTTATTAGGAGACAAATGTGGGGTTCAGAGAACTTGTGACATTTATAGGTGTAGAAAGACTTGTATTTGAAGGGAAACTTGTTCAAAGAAGAGATAGGTTTTAGTTCTGTATAAATTCAGTGACAAGAAAACATTCCTTTTTATGTTCTAAGACAAAAAAAATTCCCTTATGCAAGGAAAAAAAAACCCCTCTTAACAGTAAGAAGAAAAAACTGGTCATAAATATGAGCTAATTTAAGCTTAAAAAAAAAATTATCATTATGAGTGGAAGAAGACCCCCAAGATTTTTTTACCAGTTACTGCTTTATTTCCCACACTGTCATAAAGCACGCCATGCATTCTTCAGCCAAACACCTGCCAAATAACCCACAGAAATAGAGCCATTCAGAAAGCAAATACACAATTGTATCATTTATACCTGGTTTGGTAAAGAAATACAGGCAATATCAAAGGCAAATAATCCCCAACCAACAGTATAAGTGGGCATATCAAAACTTAATATTTACTGAGTATCCTGGCCACAAATCTGCCCAAGAAAGACAGCAAGAAAAACTTCATACCTGTATAGCAACCTAAACCCAAAAGCATTAAAAATATACTACATGGACTTAATACCACAACAATCAAGACCAAAAAAAAATAATCTCTGCCATGAATCTTCTACAGCTTCTACAGCTCACACATTTCATTTTGCCCTGTTCTATGAACCATTTCTTCCTAAAGAATCATTTCCAAGGCCTTACTTCAAACCCACTGCCTTTGACAGATAAGCTGCAATAATTTTCTTCATAAAACAACAAAGGCCATATCAAATTTTACCCAGCCACAGACCCAAAAACTCAGGTATCATTTCCTTACACTCATTTGTGCAGCTCTTCTCCCCCAAAACATAGAGATAGCACAGCTGAAGCACCTCTGAAACTTTATGCTGTTGGAAGGCTCTTGTTTCCACTGCAGCTGTTTCCACTTTATAACCAGAACAATTTGATGGATTATTGGCTGTGCCTCATTTGTTTCAACATGAGGTTTCCCTGCAGAGCAACACTTCCTCCAAATCTCAGCCCTGTGGGGGCTAAAATTAAATTATATACAAATAGAGAATGAATATGCATATTATTTCCATATTTAGATAAGTATTTATAATTTGTATTATAAAATTATTAATTTTAGCTCTGTAGGGCCTAAAATGAAATGGAGAGCGAGTAGAAAGGCAGGGCAAGCATAGTCTGACTAAGAAATAAAAACAAGTCATGGTCAACCAGGACTTTGAAAAAGTTACCCTCAGACAAAGATCTTATAAGCAAAATAGAAGTTTCAAAAAAATCTGATAGAAACACTGTGTATAATTACAGCTATATGTGCTCCATTAAATTAAGTAACAAACAGGTTTTTAAAAAACCTTACTTTTTTATCTTTCCAAAGACTGATTGTGGACAGAAAAAACAACACCATATGGAAAGATAAAAAGTATGTGGGAGAAAGAAACCTTTTGGAGATCCCCAAGGTAGCAGCACAATCACTAAATTGCCTCAAGAGTCAGTTGCCAAGAGCACATGGGGAAGCACTACAGGTGTTGCTCATGGAAGCCAGGGCCCAGGGCTGTCCCTCCCACCATAATATGGGACAGATACAACTAGTTTAGAGGAATATCTAAAGATGGCAGATGCATAAGGAAGGTGATTTCTCCTTTAAGAAGATTTAGTTCTTAATGGACTGCTAAAAAGAAATATGCATGTATTTGCATATTTAATATGTAATACTTGCTTGAATAAACCCTCCAAAAAAAAGCTTTTAATTAAAGTTTGTCATTTGGTATAACTAAGTATTTGTCATTAAAAAAACCAAAAAACAAAACCAAACAAACAAAATTATTTTTCTTTCAAATGTAAAATACGTCCTATTGTTTTAGAAAAAGACAGGCTCCTCTCCAAGTACACACTGTGGGGGTTATTTTATGGTAAACTGAAGGAGTACAAAATGATAAATGACAAAGTGAAAGGTATGTACATGTATTTTAGCTGTAGTATGCAGACATCAGTCTGTTACACTCAGCTCAGATTTTCAACTTAAACAATTCCGTTGACCTTTACAAAATCTGTAACTCACGTGAAACTCTTATTTTGTATTACACAAAACATTTCTTGTGAATCAGTACTCAACAAATCCTTACAAGTCCTTACTTCTCTACAAGTTCACTCTCAGTAAAGGTAACTGGAATAAACAATAGACAATACAGACTCCTTGAATGGGAGGGAAGGGCAATTTGTCCTTCCTCCTCAAAGGATCAGTGGTGATAACCTGGAAAATATCATGGATTTGCAGATCAGGGCAATTTACAACAGCTCCTACTTTTTTTGCCACTGAACGGGGAGTGCCATTGAACTAGTTAGTTCAAAGAAGGTCTCACCTGCCAAGAAAGGCTTCTGGAACACCAGCTGGAAATGCTGGGAGGAGGGAGACCACACAACATCAGCCACTGCAGCTTTTCAGATGCTTCTGCCATGACTCGTTCAGTGTGGTCACACTTCACAGTCTTTTCCATAGAGATTCTCTTTAGATACAAATCCAGACATGATGATGAAGGGGCTAATTGTCTACTGTATTTAGAATAAATCAGGGAACATCACTGTGTTAATGGTTCATGTGTTCCCTTCCCTTGAGACAGCTTCCACAAGACCTTGACAAAGAATTTGCTTGAACCACCAGGTGATCAAACTACATAAACCTTCTAATATTGTCCTTTCTAGTGTATTTTCTCATCATCCTACACTTGTGAGATCTGCCTATACTGCAGTACCAGCTGTCTGGTCTGAGCAATATTGCCATTCCCTCTTCCCTATTCTTAGCTCACAGAGCTCATTCTCATCTCCATGCTCTGCTCCAAAGCATGTTCAAATCAAAGGTACTCATTTTTTTCTTCTTTTCCTCAATTGTCTTTAGTTATGCTGCTTTTTTCTTTTGAAGTTAAGGGAATGAGTCCTATTTATTTCAATCAAGATTTAGACCAGCCTTTCCCTTCAAGTGTTCCACCTCAGTGTATCTTCAAACACATTTTGTCCATAGGGAGAGGGGTGCATTCAAATTAAAGATTAATAAAAAACAATTAATGTGGAATTATTAATTGGAGAAATAGGATAGCATTTTTTACTATCACTGAACTTCGATACACTAATCAAAATAACAAAAAAATATCGAAGTGTCTTGGATGTAAAACCAAGACATTTACATTAAACAAATAGGAATACGTTCCTCACATATTGGGTAAACAATCAGATACACTTTGAAATACAAAAATGTTTCCAATGCTCCAAAATGAAGCTGAGTGAAGTTCAACAAGCAAAATGAGAGCAGACATTATTTGCACCTTTAAAGCATGCAAAGCATTATAGTTGTATTCTCATCTTGGTGTTTAAAAATAAGGCCACTGAAAGGAGAATTCCTACTGCCCCAGCTGTCAGTGCCTAGTTTTACGTGACTTGCCTGCTGGGGAATTACTCTTTTGACACTGCAAGTCTGAAATTACTATTCACTTTGACAGACCTGCTCCTGATTGCACCCTGATGATGTGTCCTCAGTCCAGCTCATGGCATTAGCAAGATAAATGTGTAAAGTGAGAAAAGGGGAAAAACACTAATAAATGTTGCTTAGCTCAAAGAGATGCAATCACACCCTTTCAGTACTACCTGATGTATTCTTGACAATATTACGAGGCAATTAATGTCTATATGTATTGATTGATGGAGGTGAATTATGATAAGTTCCAGGAGGCAGCTGTCTGAACCAGGAGATGTTGATGAATTACCCAACAATAATTCATTATTAAGACATTTAGGTCTAGCTGTGTGCCACAAAGTCAGAGGGAGCAAAACATTGTATAAATATTATTCAGACTAAACAGCTTGCAGTTACAGCCATAAAGGAACAGATACACAAAGAACACCTCCTCAGAAAAATTAGATTTGCTTCTAAGAACCAAGTGAGTTCAATACCTCCATACCATGTGATGGATGTATCAGCATGTGCTCCAGGAACCCCTACACTGGAATGCTCAGTATTTCCCAGATCTACCTGCTTACTACATAGAACACACCCAAGGTTACAAAGAGGGAGCCAGACTACACAGCCTCAGGCTTGTATCCCATGCTGCTAAACTGAAGTAAATGGACATGGAAATATATAAAGCCTGAATTCACCTTGGAAATACAGATCCACATGTTAATACTGATGCTAATTGACCAGATAATTTAAAGCAGATATCTGCCTGAGTACCACAAAACTTTTTCCAGGGATGTACAGTGTGCCTATTTCACAGCATTTCTTTCTTTCCTTTTCCTCTATCTGGATCACAGAAATTACATCTTTCATTGCTACCATCAAATTGTTGCCCCTTTTGTGGATTGTTCCCTACAGAGTTGAAGTATTAGAGCAATGTGCTATTGCATGGTACTCAATTTGAATTTTGACCTAAGTATTTTACAAAGGGACTTTATCATAATGACACTCCTCAGGAAATCACCATATTTTACATTTCACTGACACTTCTCACTAACAAAACAGCACTTCTATTTTAGCAGTGATTCTAAGATATAAAATTTCCACAGAAGCTTTTCTTTCCTCTTGGTGTCAGAGAGTTTTCACCAAACTCCTTTTGTATTAAAAATTAATTGGCTGACTGTGTCTAACTGACCCAATCTATTAGTTAGGGAGTACCTGAACAGTAATCGTTCAGAACGATTAAGACTCTCCTCCCCAAAATGTTTGATGGGAGTTTCAGGTTACTTTGAACCACTCTCCAGCTTTGACTTCTGAACTTTTCCTTTAATCTACTTTTTAATTCAGTTCATGAATGTTACTGCAATCTTAAATTTTTTTCCCCTTCTTGTAATCTGGTGTCCAAATACAAGAACAACCACAGCAGTTAACACCTGAACATGCCCATAAAATAATCTTCCTCTGAGAAAACCTTTAGTGAGCATCTTATTATTAGATCAAGTTTCCACTGCAGAGTCAAAGTGTCTTCTGCCCTGAATCCTGTTCCTGAAAAGGACTGGCAGATGGATGTATGATGTCTGTGCCCTGTAAAGGTCCAATTCAATTCACCGCTGGATAAGGAACAGTTCTTACATTTAACAGGATGATGTAGTCATAGAAGATGAGAGAACTCTGTAGCAATGATATCCTACCCTGTAACAGGTTCCTTAGGCAATTGAAGTAAATTTTAAGGTGTTTAGCTCATGACACTCAGAGGATGCTGACAAAGGATAAAAACACTCTGTCACAGCATCTTTGGCTTGACTTTGTTTCTACACTATTGTGCATTTTAAATAATTTCTGAGCAAGATCACTAGACATGGGCAGCAATTTCTAAATCATCTGTGAAAATACAATGTCATGCAATGTACAGTTTACTTGACTTATCTCCCTGAGCAAGGGAAGTCAGTGCTTAAGCAGGCATGTTCAGGATAACTGGAATAGTTCTGTTCCCAAGAGCTGCCTCCCTTCCATCTCTCTTCATTTCACACACAAACATCAAAGAGGTTAGGATTCAACAGCTTTGCTTTCAGTCAGTTATTTAACCCCGTAACTTCTCATCTCAGTAGATTTGGGTAACTAAATTTATAGCTATTGGAGGTTTGTTAAACAGAGCCTGAAGTTAATCACTTCTGTTATCTTCCAAGCTACCAGGCAAACCAAGTAGGTTATTCTGTCTCCTTAACCAGTATATGATAAATAAACATTTATTTCAGGAAATGCTGCATAAAAAAAGACTATTTTCCCGGATCTTCTGGGCATAGTGGACATAACATAAAAGGTACTAGAGCAAAGCTTTATACACCAGAGCAAGACTAAAACATAATGTTCATCCCAGAATTGTTTCTCACTCTGCAAAAAAATCAGAACAGCTTGGAGAAAGTCCAGAACTATTTAGATGGTAGACATGCGTTTTCCAAAACCCTGCATTGGGCAAATGGATGGAGTCTACAGAACCAGAGCAGCTGCCACATCAGAGTTAGGTTTGTACAAACACTTTTCATTATAGGTCTCCACACAAAACTTTGAGGCCTAAAATTTTCCACATTGTACCTGTGTCCATAAGCAGAAGTTGAAGATAATTTCCTTCTCTGTTTTAGATGAGAAATCCAAAGAAATCAATATGTACCAGGAAAAAATGTTTGGAATATTGTAGGAGAAAAATGGAACGCTACTCCCACAGGCATTAAGGGACACACATTGAGAAATATTTCCTGTAGTGTTATGGTAATGTTTGTCCATTCCTACCATGACAATGGCTGGGGCTGACATTCTTTGGCAACTTTCTATAGAAAATAATCTCCAATAATAAAATTGTTTGAAACCAAATATTCAACAGCCTTATTACAACATGTGACTTGCCAACAGAGCATTGCACAGGTACCCACACATACCAGACTGAATGGGTAGAGGTCCAGCTGACCCAGCATGGGAAAGCCTCTCAAAATCTTGGTGTCTCAGATTTGGAAGCACACTTCTGAGGTAGCCCTTATCCACTTGGCATCCTTAGCTGTCCCATTCTTTCCATGGAAGGTTGGCTTGCATGAAGCCTAGCACTTGTACTACTCTCTACAGAGCTTGGCACAATAGTTTGCTTGGCACCAGTTTGGATGTCACTGAACCTATCCTACAACTTAGCTTTAGGATATTTGGTTTGATAAACTTTATGCCATATTAACATGTCTAGTTTGGCGTTTTTTTGGCTCTGGGCAAACACCCCTCCTTCAACAGGTTCTTCCATGGAGCCTCTTATGACTGCAGATGGCCAAAGGCATGCTTCCCACCTAAAATATAGCTCCATCAGGAGCACTCTGCCTTCCAGGTCTCTGCAGAGGCACCACATCAATGCAGACTCATAAAGTGCGTGCCACATCCTCAGCCGCTGTCACCTGTGCCCCTCACATGTCCCCCACTGACCTTGTATGCAAGTCCAGGCAGGCCTGACACTAAATATACAAGCTAGGAAAAGCTGCAATGCCAAGCAGTGTCCAAACAATCAGCAAGGAAGTACATCAAGTTATGTGCCTATTTCCTTGAACTCTTAGCAGAACAACACTTGAAGTTAATCTCAAGTTATATAATGCTCCTCCCTCCATTTCAAGACACACTAGAAATTAGTCACTGTAGTTTCTAAATAAAACAGCACACAACTTTGTATCCACAGAAAAAGATCTACAATACAGAATTATTTATGTTTAAAAAGCAAATGACTGTGCAGTTCTACAAGGCTCTTATCTCCTTACAATGTCAATTCTCTGGAAAAACACTTTGCACTGTTTGTCAGCAGTTAAACAAAAAAAATGAAAAAGAAAATTACCTAAAAGCCAATGTTTTCAGATAGATATACCTAAGACTTCTGATTGTGTTTAACCATAACACTTATTTATTCCATGAATGTGTATCAGTGCCCACACAAAAATAATTTGGAGGCTTTCTTTTGTTATCTTCAGCAATCTAAAGGGGTACTTGTTCTGGGTAACGATCAAATGTAAACTGCAGGAATTCTGCAATGAAATCAAGAAATTATTACAATACAGGTAGTCTCAGTTTTCACGAACTGTACTCTGCTTTGCATTCAAAAAATACAGCACTTAACAGCTATTCATGGCAACAGCAGCCACATGACATGGTTGATAAAACCTTATGTGAAACAACTACTACAGAATTTCATTATCCTCTTCCAGGAAACTTACAAGCTATCTTCCCGTATAGTAAAAGTACTTTTAATTGAGCACACAAAGAAAGTAATCAATCTCACTTCACACATTGAATTTCTACCTCATTTGCTTGCCTATGTGGAAAAGCTCCTAAAATATACACTAAGAAAATAGACCACATTTCTAATCAGTGCAAATGTGGAAGAAATGCATGATTCTGTGCAAAGTTTTTCCTCACAGCTACAGTCAGTCGTGTGTTCCTCTGGCAGTTTGAGGTTAATTACCGGTTTAATGTACCAACTGACTGATTTCTTGTAAATGCCTTTTTCTTCCTTGTGGTGCCCAGAAAGCTTCTTGTCAGTTAAATAATTTACTCATCTGTATGGGATTCCCTCCAGGACTTTGATTGCCTACAGGGATTATTGCCCATGAATGAAGTCTGCTATTCTGTGAGAACCCTGTTCTATGACCCATCCATTTTATAGTCTATGATACAGACAATAAAGTTGCATTTTAGAAGCCTCCATTACTTATGTAATTCATCATTACTTTTTTAATTCATCAGTGTGAACAGCTGCTGTTTGAGTAAACATCTACATATAGCTGAGCGTACAGCAAAGTCCAAAGTAGTTCTTAGCCAGTACTTAAGAATCAACATGCACAATATTTTCATGCCAATGGTTTTTGAAAGTAAAAGGTTACATATTGGTAAGCAGCATCCTGCAAAATTTACTTGTTGCACCCTGGAGTCAATTTGAGAAAAATCCTTTTTGCCTCACTATTTCCACCACTATGATCAGAGCTACAAGCCATGGAACAGCAAAGCAGAGGTCACTGATACAGAGAAGATACCACCCATTTTGTAAAGAGCTGTTAAAACGCTTCCCCTCTGCCCCAGCTGCTTTACAATTGCAGTGGAGTTTCCACCAAAAGTATTCCACGCAAGTGTAAAATGTTAAACATAAAACGCATAATTGTTCAAGTAATAGCCAAGTAAAAACTCAACCGTAACATGATTAAAACTTTTTAAGCTGTTATGGAGTATTTAAAGAATTAGCCTATAATCATTACCTACAGAAGGTTACACATTGTTTGAATAATACAGTACAGGCCAGACTCAATATTCACTGAAGTCAATGACAAAATTACTTAGACAATTATTGAGCAATGATTATAAATCCGAGCTGCATCATGACTTCTAAAATAACAGAAACATTCATGACATTGAAGTGTTACAAATTTCCTGGCTTACCTCAAGAAAAGGTTGATTATAGAGAATTCTGTTATCCATACTTGGCCATTGTATATTATAAAGCAGGGGCTGATTTTATGCAGTGAATGCAGAGAGCATCTCTCTGATAGTTCAGCTTTATAAGATACGTTACTCAAAGAGTATTCTTGCTATTTTTAATCTTTTTAGACTCTTACATTTACAACAGGTCTACATGTCACAGTTGTGAATCCCTTCACAGGTGACTTTTAAGTAATCTAGACACACACAACACCAAATATAATTAGAAAGAAAATACACAGATCTGAAATATATATATTTCTGCTACTTTCAGGCATTATTTTTATCAGATTTGGAGAGAAACTCAATCATTAAGGAAGAAGCGTTACTTCAATTTTTATAATGTTAAAGCTTATTTACACATATGCATACTCAGCTCTTCTAATAGAACTATTCAATCTGCCCCTTGCATCTTGAATATACAACTGCTGGCCCTTTTCACATAGTGACTTAAATGAAGAGGGGGTTTTTCCCTCAGCAGGATATCCAGGTCTCACAATCATTCATCTAACAATAGAAAGCCATTTACAAAACTAAATAAAAACAATTTCTCCTTAAAAATGAAAATTGAGAATAACATACTGTCATGTATTCCACCAGTAAATGAAATAGATTCATGTTTTAAATAGCAAATAATTTAGAAAGTCAAGTAGCTTTAAAACAAGAACCCACATAAACTTAAAAGCCATCTACACTAAAATGCAAAATGCTTAATAGACTCACTGATTATTAATTCCATAATGCCATGCTACAGTCATGCTGTTATGACAATCTATACAATATTAACTGTAATTTGCAGTCAATATTGCTCCTTCAAATCCTTGATTTCATGTTGTGTCATTCCTTTAACTAACCAGTGTTTACCTAGTACAAGTCATGGGAAATTGTCCATTAGCTACACTTACTAAACTCCAGGCACTAGAGGAACACTGACAAGGGCTTAACAAGCTAGTCTCAGGCCTAAACAATTAGTGCAAGACCAAGTATACAAAATACTGATATTAAACAGCCAAATCCAGATAACAAGAAGTGCTCCCTGCATGCTGGAATTGTTTTTCTCCAAAATTTAAAGGAGAAACGGAGCCCAGTAGCAGACAAAAAGGAAGAAACACAAAGTAAGTTTACTTAATCAATTGAAGTCAAAAAGGGGAAGGTGATTTCATTCACTAAAAGAACTCAGCAGAATCTCCTTCATCTCTGCATCTAAGAAACAGATGACTAAAGAACCACCCCCACAAGCAACACAATGCTGTGAAGGTTTCCTGAAGACTGCAGAAAGAGATGACTAATCCCAGGAAATGAACTTGCAAATTTGTAAATAGATTTAATGATTTAGGTCTGTTTTGCAGGTGGTGATGTCTCACCTTCAATTCCGGGTATTCAGTCCATAGCATGATCCCTCTCCCTATCCTGCAGTTTGTGTCAAGTTGCCACTCTTTCTTACTTCATTTACACAATTGATTATGTGGCTTATTATTCAAAGATTATTTTGACTTTAAATTCTTTAGATGTTATGTGCACTTTTAGCTACATGATGTAAATACATTCTTTTTTCCATGTAGTTCAATACACCTCATACTTAAAAGTACTCTTGTTTTCTGGTCTTGGCACTATTTTTATGAACTGAAAAAATTATTAACTATTTAAACTTTGCTTGGTAAAAGAAGTAGAGCCTGTACAAGCAGAATAAAATGGAGATGCATAGAAAAATAGTAAAATATGCTAACACACACTAACTGGCAAAGGAGAATTTTTGTATCACTTGGCTCTCCATCTTTCTATCAGACAATCAGGCCACATGTTAAAAAATTGCCATTGTTTGTTCACTGTCATCCTGTACAGGCAGGTCTGAGAAAACAATTAAGATGTGGAGGTATCAGCATCAACTGATGTCTTGGATATCCCAGGGTCCCTCAATTTTTCTCATAATATGCAACATTTTAAATATTATATTTACTGCTTAGTTCCTAGCACATTTTAATATGACTCTTTGCCTAGTTATGTACAATCATGAGAACTTTTACGTTTTAATAAGCTGCTGTTTATACAGATTATACTATTTCTGTTGACAGAAGAGGCTTCCAACCTATTTTGCACAAAGACTTGCTCACTTAATTTGACAAATGGAACACAAATGCAGTTGAAGTGTGCACTATTCTTAAGTGCTTGGCAAAAAAGCTCTCTATTGGGAAGACCTCCAGGTCTGTCAAAAATAACTGAAGTTTATATTAATGCAACACATTATTATTTTCCAGCTCAAAACTGCTACCTCTAACAGGACCAGAGCTGAAGTATTTTTGTATCAAGAGTTAATCTGTAATACAAGCTTAGGTATGGAACACACTCATGTGATAATACCTTTGAAAAAGTGCAAATGGGGTTTTTTCCAAGCACATTTGAGTTCAAGGTAGTGTTTACTGAGAATCTACTCAAGTGCCCTTCACAAGGATTAGTGGAAGTTACTTTGCTGAATCAGCTTTTTACAGCTCATTCTATTCCCATGGAAGTGAATACAGATTTTGCTCCTGACTCCCCTGAACATGACGAAGTACCACATGCAAGGGAGAGCTGCTGCTCTGACTCAGTCATGAAACCAGCACCATTTCCCCATGGGGGCAGAACAAAGAAGTGGCAGATAGAAGACAACACAAAACAGGATCAGATATGCTATGAAATCCACATCTGCACAAGTACTAGCCCATCACAGTCTTTTCAACAGAGCTGTTTTTCTTCTCTGTCACATCACAGAAAGCAGAGCTGTTGCTGATGGGATGAAAACCCCTACAACTTGCCCTGCAATTGGCATCAGTGGTGTGACAAAATCATTTCAGAAAAATTTGAGATGGGGTGAGTCACTACAGCCCAACTAATGCACAACTTACCCAAAACTTAGTTACTGTGAAATATTAGGTATTTGGCCCATGGTTCATAAACTACAGCCATGACTGTTGTCATTGGAGTATTTTACTACACATATATTAATGTGTATTTCAAATGTACAATCCAAGGTTATGAATTTCAAATAATGTTTAATATTCCATATTGATTTCAATATTTAGTTAAAGAATATGACTAAGTTATTTAAGTTCCTTTCTAAAGTCATGGAGCATAGTTAAGTAACTATCAAAGAAGATACTGGTCCATCATCATCATATCTATTCTAGTTCTCCAATGGATTACTCAAGTCATCCATCCATTTAGAAATTCTGAACTACAGTAGTTAAGAGAGAGAAGAGAGTGGATATAATATTTCTGGTTTGATCTAATGAGAACTGTAAGGTTTACTCTGAAGGTTCTGAATTATACTCACTGCCTCCAAAATTACTTCAGAATGCTTCATATTGTGTAAGAGATTTCATAATTAAAATCAAAGATAGAGAACATGTTTCAGTTTATAAAAATTTACAATTTCCAATCCATTTTATTTTCCACCATGATTAGTTTACCAACAACGCAAATCCAAACTGAAAGAAAACCACATTTGGTTTAACTAAAACCTCATTACTCTTACTGCAATGGGCACAAGCGTGTAAGGCAGCAAAGCCCTCCAATGTCCATAAATTTCACTGACTACCACATCATAACCTTGCACAGGATAAAGATATTGAAGGAATTCTACAATGTTTGACAGCTCTAAGACCTGTCTTGCTTCTAAAAACATCTCAAGCAAACTGTACTTCAACTGCTGTTCACCATGTCACCTCATGCTACACAAATCACAATGCAGCCTTTTCATTCCTCCCGATACTTGAATTATTATCATTATTAGTTACTAAATTTAATTGTTGGACACTATAACGTTCTTTAGAAAGGGTAAAAAAATACTTCCTTGCCTTTTAACTGCAATAGTATGAAGCACAAAAATCAAAGAGAAATGAAAGAGCACCATTAAAATAAACAGAACGTAATGAATGAGTCTATTTACTATCGTGAGAATGGTTTCTATGAATGACTCATGTTAATACTTGATACTTAACAAAACAGATGTTAATAGAACTAAGCAACATAATGCCTTAGATCAAAGCCTGCAACATCATACCCTTCAAATAGTTATAATTGGTGGTTTTTTTCCTTTTTCATTCCTACCAATTGTCTTGCACCCTAGTCCTCCTTCCACCTCTGACCATCATTCATTGCACATAGTCTTATACTCCATTTCAAGTACCCATAAGAGAAAACATCACATTTGTCAGCAAATGGTCAAATTTAAAGTGTTTAACAGCATCAGATCAAAGTACAAAAGCCTTAAGAAGCAAAAAAAAACAAAAAAACATTTGTTCTTCTGGAACCAGCAGAACCAGAAAGAAAAGCACATTTGCTTTCTTCACTCCCATCTTGACAGGTCTCATCATCAAAATCAAGTTGTTGCTTTGCTCTCCCCTTGCTATTTCCCCCAAAACGTAACAAAAACCGCTAACATCATCCAGGTCAGCGCTGCAACGAGAACTGCAGTGACAGAGGATGGCTACCTAAGCCTAAAAACGGATAAGTCAAAACCTTAATCTTATGCTAACCCTTCACAAGGACTGGTATGTTTTTTCAGATGCAAAATGGTAACCTGAACTGAATGAAAACAAAAATATTTCATCTCTCTGCTTCAGTGCACAGCACACAATATTTTGGTCTGCACCCATCTGTTCAGTCACTCAAATATCAAGGCTTTCTAGCCTTTGCTAGCATGTGTCATTAACATTGGGTGTGGGATGTTAAAGACATGCTATATTTTACTGTTAACCTATTTTAAATGCATATTCTTATCCCATTTAAATCTATCTTGCACCTTTACCTTGATTTTGACAAGCAAGACAGTCATAAGGGGAAAAAAGTCAACCCAAAACTTCCAAAACTGAATGTGACCTCTGTAGATCACATCCTGTTTTACCAGCTGCTTCATTAACATCTGTGCACATGAGCATGAAAGTCTAAGATGCACTCAAGGACACATCTACCCCTAATTTTGATTCTGCTATAGTAAAAATTTATTAAGAGGTTTGAGGAGGAAAAAAGAAAAAGAACATGGAATAAACTGTCTATAAAAGCACATTAATATTTATAATGTAAAAAATAAAATTCCCTATGGGCTAATAAAAGCCTTCTTTTATTCCCTCTGGAACACCTCCCCATGACTTGACCATCTGTACATTGATATATGAGTAAAAATACTCGCATGTGCTGTGCCAAGAGACCTGTAGATTTGTCGTAGCTGACTACCACAGCACCATGTTGAGAACAACCCTTGGACAACCTTCAGCCATGCACAAGCAGCCAAAGCCTACTATTTCTCCCTTCAGCTGTTCCAGAGTTATGCTGGCTTTACCAACCAAAGAGAATATTTCAAAGATACCTGATCTAAAACAATACATGAAAAGAAAAAAGGATAGTTTGAAGAGAACTTGGAATGATGATTCATCCATAAAAGTGCTACTACTTGTCCACTCAGCTCAAAAAACACAAACATGTTACGCACTTTACTTTCATTGTCCAGTGATTTCCTTGAATAAGCTACACATACTCTTGAGAAAAAAATTTGAAGAGTACAGTTGTGTACAGGGTATGTATAAAACATGTTTTCTAGTACAAAATTTTTAACTTCAGACTTTTTCTAAATTCAAATTAATGTATTAGAAACTTACTTTGTACGAAAACCATATGACTTGCTGTTCTTAGAACTCAAACTTCCATGGGAAATGAAAAAGTGGTTATGAATATTTTAAATTGCTCTAAACCAGAGACTATAATAATTCTTTTTGGTTTAGAGTCATAGTAAAATCATTTTCTTGGAAAACAATCCCTATATAGACTTGAACTGAGTCTTGCACCAATGCAAGTGGTGAGAGATGGTTACTCTAAGTCAGTGTTGAACCTTGGGCTGATTTTATGCAATGCAGCAAACCACAGGCCATCAGGAGTATCTCTAATCTTAGTAACTGCCCCCAAATAGTCCTCCCAGGATTTCTGACTTAGTCAGAATATAGTAAGGACCATAGCCAAGCAGGGCAGATTCATGGTAACCATCTGTTTTTGAAGGAGGAGCAAAGAGGCCCTTTTACACTTTACGCAGTAGTTCGGTTTTTACTGGGCCTGAGTTACCCTACATGGCACAGAATTTCTACCTTTGGGGTTGACATCAGAACTGCAAAATCCCGAAAAGCAGGGATGCAGTGTGCCCTTATGAGAAGAGAGAAACATCAAAAGCTAGTACCCTTTGTGCCAAATTAAAGGTTTTGAGTACAAAGATCTAACAACAGAAGACTTGAACTATGCTGAAACAAAAATAAAAGAATGAAGTGCATTTGCAACCCAGGAGTTGGAAATTATTCATTAACATAAGAAGTCCCCAGCCCTCGATACTGTTTTGACTTTCTTCTCTTTTGATCTTAATGTGAAACAATTTATAACATCAAAATGGTGTTACATATCAGAACTTTTTCTAATTGTAATGCCAGCATTCATAATAATTACAAGTTGCTTTTCAAACCATCTTTGAGAAGAAAAGCATATTAAAATTATCCTAATAAATCCACCGGAGGATTATTGTTGCACTGGAATATCAAAGAATTTTGGATGCATTGAAGATTTATTGTCATATGAAACATTGAAGTGTTAATGATATTAATCAGTAGCTGGGTGTTCTTTCTTTGATTAGATGCTATACATCAGCCTGACAGTCTTAATAATTTCTGGTTAGACTGATAAATGAAATCAGTTTTGTTTCATTACTCAGTATGACTGCAAGTTAATATAGAAATAAAATTATTTCCTTATAAATTTTAAATTATAAACTACAGAGGTGCAAACACAGCACAGCTGTTGCTTTACTATGCAGTGTGCACTGTGTTATGAAATGGATTAAGCAGTGCGTGCAACTTCCTACCCCCCCAAACAGGAGAAATTTATGGGAGTTACTCTTCTGAGCTGATGTTCCCCCTTAAGAAGTTCTTCAGTTCAAAGTGATCAGGGCATTTAACAACAGCAGCATTCACATGCTTACAGCCAAGCATAGGTAGACCAAATACACCTCACTGATTGAGCACGTGGGACTCGCAAGTCCACAATTATTCGGGAACTTTAAAACGCATACGTAAGCATGCTTGTCAGCACAGCATAGAAAAGACATCTACGTTGTTGCTCCATGTTGTCTCCATGTCCAGAAGTTGTAATAAAAAACAGTAGAGGAAAACTCAACAGAACTTTGCCTCACATGACTCTTTTCCACACCCCTAAAATCTGAACTGTTTACCAGCAGTTCCATCTCATGTTTTCCAGCAAGACTCAAACACAGCAAGAACAATCACGTTGGCGGAGTGATGAGCCCTTGCTAATTCTTCATTTATCCTTACTAAAAAAACCTAGAAAACCAAGTTTTATATTGTAAATGGTTGAGCAAAAAGAGAGCACAAATTTTCCTAAGAGCTATATGCAAATAAAACCCCTTAATCCGTTCCAAATTACTTCATGCATACCAAACCTTGCAAAGCAGGCATGAAAACATTCACGCCTAGGCATAAAGTATTTGTGCTGAGAAATGCAATCTTTCACTTGCGCATCAGAATAAGTTCATAAAAATATTTCAATGGTTTCCTCAGTACTTTTCAGTTTTCAAATATACATTTAAATAATATCCATCAAGAATCCACATCTGCATAGAACAGGCATAGAAATAACAAACGAGAAACAGACTCTCTGAAGGAGACAATTTAGTTCCTAGTACGCATGATAATGCAAACAAAACTAAAAGCAATAACTAAAAATAGGCAATATTTTCTCTCTTCATCAAAAGCTGATTATAATCCCTCTCAGAAATCAGCATGATATCCACAGGCTCCACTGTCCAGTGTAAGATACATTGTAATTCATTAGCTGGATCCCTAGATGGGTTTTGTTCAGCTTGGGCAGGGTATGGAGGGCAGAGCTGAGCAAGCAGGGCAGGTGTTGCAGTGTCTGTTCAGCCTTACACACAACAACACGTGCTCAAGGTGCAAGGCAAATACAGATCATGCTGTAGGACCATGTTTCCAATACGTGTTACTGCAGAGGATGTCATGCCATGAGATTTGTAACAACAAAAAAAAGAAATCTAGAATCACGGAGCTTCAGAGAATCCTCACTGATTTACAAGGTTCATTTCCCACAGCAGCACCTATGTAGGTTAGTGACCTCAAGCATTTTCCTTTCAGTAATAGAACAACATGCTGACAGAACTGGCTGAAAATACTTAATTTCTCCTTCTTTCACAAGGGTATTTAATGTGACTTCTAAATGACCCTACTGAGAAAGGCATTCTTTCTCTACATAAATTATATGTGACAGGCAGAAGAAAAAAAAATACTTTTAGAAAGCAACATTCCCAATACACTGTATTACCTTTTTGCCTTTGAAATTCCTGTTCAACAGAGGACTAATATCATGGAAGAACGCAGGCAATTCCATACTCAGAATTAAATTTGTAAGTAAACAAAGGAGGATCCAAAATATCAGGTTGGTAAGTTTCATGAAGTTCAATTCTCTAAGTCAAAAAGAGACAAGTCCGAGTGACGGAGGTAAGAAAGGCGTGTGATCAGTTTTCCACCCCTAAGACAGAAACACAACCCTGGCACAGTCACGAGCACAGATCCCGTGTGCTACAAAGGCCCTGCCACAGCAGTACCACAGAGCATCACAATGCCCGTGTTGGCACACCCTGAGAGCCCACAGGAGATGCCTTTCATTGCTACTGGGCTTATAAACAACACACATTGCTCTGAACAGAATGACCATGAGAAGGTTCTTGACTGCACAAGCAGCAGCAAGAAAACTACGAATCAAAGAAAATTCAAAACAGCCTCCCAAGAAGCCACTTGTGTTGCTTTCATTAAAAGATGTCACAGACCAAGGGATTTTGTGAGACACTCTTCACAGCAGTACTCCATATGTACAACTCAACTGAAATGACTGCATGAAGAATTTGAATATACTGTAATTACAGAAGACATTTCCAGCTACAATAGCAAATGAGACAGTACTGAGCAAATAAGAGTGTTTATTTTATATATATTTACAAATATTTTTCTAATAGATCAGTATCTCTCTGCCCTCCTTCTAATGGCAAAAAATATACATTTAGTATAGCCTGCTCAATTCTACATCATAACACTGATACAGAACTCTCTTTTAAAGTTCATTTAATTTGTATTATCACCCTGATAATAATACAATACTGTTATTAACTGCAACTCATGAAAATCAAAATAAGCTGCTTAAATTAACATTAATACTGCTTTATGCTGGCTTAAAGAAAATAATTCTGAAGAAGTTCAATTCATAGATTCTAAATAAATGTTTAGGTGACATCAGTACATCTTTCTCGCCAGTATGCCAGTCTAAAACTTGTCTGGATCTGGTTTAGCTGTAGTATCCTTCTATAAATGATATAGCTCTGGGTATAGACAGGAATTTCCCTATAACTGTATATATATCTGTATATATAACCAAGAACTTGTGAGAATTGCAGTGACTGAAGACTTTCTGCAGATGGATGAAGCCTGACAGTTTGAGTCTACCAAAATGCCAGAGATAGGGAAATGGACTCAACCTAACACATCTGGTTTTCACAGGCTTAGCAACTCAGCTGAGTAACTGCACCAACAACAGCACCCCAGCTTCTGGCTCGGACCTGACCCCAAGCCACCTGGAAGCACCGTGGGCAGGGGGAGGTTGCACAAAGAAAACAACTGCAGTTATCTACCCACAGGCCCTGAATTGCTCTAAGAAGGTCCAAACACCCCAACCAATACACATTTCTGGCTCTGCACAGTTTGGGTGCTGGCTGTGGTTTTATGCTCCAAGGTAAGGACAAACAGACTTTGCCTGGAAAAAAAACACAAATCTTTGGTATCTATTTCCTAGAAATTACCCCTGGCCTTCCTCAGAAGTTCTTCCATACTGCTTAAATGCCACCAGAAGTGTGAGACATCCATACTACAGTTGGCCTATTCAGGAAGGTGTGATGGATTTTCCAGATACCACATTCAAATAGTCTTTGCTGAATACAATAGGATTTCTGACCACAATTACTAGTAACTCAAATGAGAAAAAAAATGTTGCAGGTTTATATATTATTACAAATTCTGGTTTATAGGGTCTCTTAGGATCAGTCATTCTCTTGCAGTGACAGCCTTTTGAACTTACCCTCACAGTCAGTCTCAATTGGCTATGGTTCATTCTGAACTAAACAAAGCCCCTTGTAGCCAAAATGAAAACTCATCCAAAACTCACACTTCACATCATGCTGCCAGCTTCCTCTTAGGCTCTTCATTACTTTCTGGACACTACTTTGTCAACCTGGTTTTCTTTTTCTCTATTAAAGCAAACAGGGCTGGCTCCTCCTTCATTTGGAGCATCTTTGAAGCTCCTTTCACTAGAATTTCACAATTATTGTTACTTAAATCACATAATATAGAACACTGTGTAAAATGCCCTCTGTGCTGGAATAAATTAACTGTCACCACTGATCTGCCCATTGCTTTTTACAACTCTCAGAATAGAACTAATGTTAAATCTACTTGTTTTATTGTTATAATATTGAGATGAAAGAACAGTTACAAAGCTCATTGCTGGAAAACTAACGCTCCTGTCATGTTAAGTGAATAGAAGGAAGATGGCAGCTCACTTGGAAGAAGGTTACTGAGTAGCAGGCTTCTCTATTTCAGACTCTCAAATCAGCCCATTCTGACAAACGCTCCAAAATAAAACACACTTGCAGTGGAAGTCCAGTGGCTTATTTCAGTATTCACATGCACATGAAAACCCTCTATTCACATTAAGAAAAAGAAATATAAACACATTAGGAGAAAGTGTGAGTATTTCCCTTTCTTTTCCTACACAGAGACTCCACTCACCATTTCAATAAATACTTCAAGTGTGGACACGTGTGTAACTGAAAATCCAGTTTTCATTCTCCCATTGCTGGAATCCTTTTACTGACAGCACAAAGCACCCAGGGCCTGCAGAGTCATCTTGCACTAGCTCTGAGCTTCCCTCCCAGTTACAGTAAAGGTGTTGGTTTGCTGCCATTTCAGCAGTCCCATTCATCCTTCCCAGCAGCACCTTGTTCTTTATGGTACAGACAGAGCCATTAATGAAGATGGAAGAAACCAGGTGCCCTCTACCAAAAGATAGAATAAAACCAAACCCAACTTTGCCTCTTCTCTCCTTCACAACTAGACCTGGATGCAGCATTGTTGATATAAAAAACAAGTTCAAACTTCATGGAATTACACCAAAGATTTGAGGAATTCTAAAATGAAGAATGAAAGAAATGTTTTGAGTCGGTTACAAAGACACTCTTATTTCTAATACAGGCAAAACATAGGAATATCAGGAACCTCCTAAGAAACCAGTGGACTCCAGTACAGTACAGTACTTATGGCAATTCTTAATCCAGCCTGAACTCTATTTCAGTTAGAGTCACTCCCATTATTATTTTTTTTTTTTTGGTCCTTAGGACAATAGAACTTGGAACTTACATACACAATAATGTTCTCCTCTGCAGAATTTTCTGACACAAATCATCCACAAAGTTGGAGAAAAAAATTTAAATAACTTCATTTTATATATGTAGTATGAAATACTCCTGCCGCATGACAGAAAAGAAAATCACTAAAGAGAGTCACGTATGCCACACAAGGTACAAGTATAACATTATGAACATTTTTTCCCAGTTAATATTTATCCAGAGTGCAGAAGGTGCAGGAAAGTGAAGAAAGAATAATTATTATTTAATTGCAAGGCAATTGATAGCATAAGAGTAGGTTAAGGTGATTAAAAAAAAATGCAACTCAACTTAGCTGAACAATAGCAATTAGAGACAATTGCCTCAGCAATTCCTTACAGATGGAGCCCAGACTGGTGACAGCTCACCTAGGCAGAGCTAAAAGGCACACAGCTCTTGACTGATTTCTTGCCGTATGCAGAAATTCTACAAAAAGAGGGCTGAGGACACAGATCCTTGTAATGAAAGAACCAGGTAACTACACTGATTATGGACCAGAGATCCTGGCTGCACTTCTCCTGTGGGAGCTAATTTCAAAAGCATGACAACCTGTAGGACAGCAAGTCTGGCTCCCAGGCTCACAAGTGATGCTCTGAGCTTTTGGAAAAAAATTAGAAATCAAATTAGCATGCCCTTTTCACCTCAGGCTATTAGAGTTTATCCCTACTTTGAATCCAAATTACTTATATATAACCAACTTAGAATTACTCAAATTACCTCTAGATTTATCTGGAAAACAATCTACTGCATCTCTACTATAAATTAATCAATGTTTTTATTCTGTATTAAAAAACGGGTAAGTCTTAGCTATTCCTATATATAGAAAGGATCATGGAACTTCAAGTTGCAGCAGAAGGACACTGAGTTGATTTTGTTTGAGCATCAGGGGACTCTGTGCAAGGCATGTGAGAGTGTAACTTAATTTACAGGAATCCAAAGAGCGTTTGAGCTGCTCGTGCTTGTTTAGGACTTACCGCGGGTCATTACATGAACAGCCATAAGGGGTCACAATTGCCCCACATTACAAGTACATGTCCCAGAAAACGGTGCCCCTTGTACAGTGAAACTGCTGCCATTTCCAGTGATCACAAGGGTCCAACATTGCTGAAAAGTCATATGATAGCCATATACATGTATATGAATTTTTAAAATAAATTTTAGCTTTTAAAAAAGGTCTTATCACACCAGGAATGAGGGAAGGAAGAGAAAGGACCATTTCTTGCTATAATTGCACTAGTGTAAGCTTCAACTCCCTGTCTGGAATAACGCAGCTGCAGCCTGGATCATCTCAGAGGTTCTGTACTGGATAGGGTTACCATTCTGAGTTTTGTGCTCTGGAAATTATGCTGTGCCCTTTATGTCCCATTTTTCTATCTCTTCCCAACCAAAGCTGCGGTGTTTTAAGGGTTCTCTCTGGATATTAATTTGACTTTAGATTCTCTGGACTTGTGTTGTACATAGAGAAGAAACCTAGAAAACTAATCTCTCTGCAGAATTGTGTATTAGAAATTCAAAGTTGGTTGAGGATAACATTCCCTAAACATGACAGAATAAATAAATGAGGAGTTATTTTGAATAGGAGTTTAAATTGCTAATCAGTCTTAAGACTGGAATGGCTGCTTTTATCTAAGGTTCAATTTTCACAGTCTGTTTGTCAGCTCTTGGTACTGTAGCTTTTTTGGAGACATCTGATTTTAAGTGTTATTCGTGACAACAATATCAAGCTCTTTCAGAATGATGTTCATCCACCGTCAGTGGTGCTTGGCTTAAAAGATCTTTGCAGGACTGCCCTTTATAAGCTGATGGATATTAGAGATAATTAAGACTATCTGAGGTTGCAATGAAGGCATTTTAACAAGCACCATGGACTTAGGTGAAAAGAATGTTTGATAAATGTTTGTGAATTCTAAACAGCACATGATTTCCTAACCTGCAAAGCTGAAACTCCTCTAGTCCTTTATCCCATATTAAATGTGTTAAGAGCGGACTAAGAAAAGGTGACAGAAGTGGGTGTCTGTGGGGAAACGGAATTGTCTGCCAAGGCCAGCGGAGCACCTCTCACAAGTCTCATTGTTGAACTGCAAATAATTATAACATTTTAATGACGAATATTGTGGATGAAAAAAAAGGATGTTTTGGAAAATGGCAAAGATGCAGTCATCATGCAGAATAAGTGGAACATTTAGTGAGCTGATACAAAAGGTTTTCTTACTTCCCTGAGTAATTTTTACTTTCTTCTGCAAACAAAACAACTGGTTATGAGAAGAGGCTTCCTCTGGTTACATGCTACTTTCTGAACAGTCCATCAAAATTCA
Organism: Scytalopus superciliaris; assembly: GCA_013400415.1. Classification (NCBI taxonomy): domain Eukaryota; kingdom Metazoa; phylum Chordata; class Aves; order Passeriformes; family Rhinocryptidae; genus Scytalopus; species Scytalopus superciliaris. The sequence continues at coordinate 1,115,905 of VXBX01001890.1, read as the reverse complement.
ATGTGAATATTTGATGTGACACTTTGGCAAAGAAGACCCAAGCGATGCTGAATGCGTGCTTAGTTGTAGCAGAGGAGACATTTGATACCAGTATTGGTGACATTCCAATTAAATAGTCAGATCACTGTAAAAGGATTTGGAAATAAAAATAGGAAGGATATCAAGAGGAGTGAGAACAAACAGTCAAGAAACAGAGTAAATGTGCCCCCCTAGAGAGCACAACTCCAGCAGTGACAATATTGGAGTACGTGGGTTTTGTTTTGCACTGTAGTATAAAAAAATGAAGGGAACAATTCATTATTTTTTACAATCAATATTTAAACATAAGATGAAAATTCTGAGCTCAACTGGAACTCTACTTTGGAAAGCCTGGAAATCGAGTTTGTAATTAACTTGCAGCTGGGGAAAAAAAAGCTAAAATCTTGGAAAAAACACCCTTTAACATAACAAGTCATACCTAATTTAAGCAAGTATTTTGGGCTCTAAGACTCCGCTAAAAGGTACAAGTTAAGTTGACAGAACAGGGCATCCCAACAGAGAATAACTGGGAAAACAACTCATCACAGTATTTAAAGGCATAGGGAATACTGTGACAATCTTAACTGCAAGGCCTCATGGATTTACAAGAGCCCACTCTGAGAAACAGACAGTAAAAAGTAAAACCCTGCAAATCAATCAGGTAACTCTGGGGCATTAAGGAAAAAACTTTGCAGTGAATTCACACCCAACATAAATTACCAGAACCACAGGTTACTGAAAGTGAAGCTACTTCTCCAACACACCTCCCTTAAATTATCTTCAGCAACTCTGTGGCTGAGAAATGACTGTTTGTAGACATAAAAATAATTCTACTACTTGTGTATTAAGACATATTCTTCCCCACAGCATTTTGCTTAATAATCCAACTAGAACTGATACAACAGACTATACCTTCCTAAAATGAAGCCTAGTTAACTGGACAATAACTTCTTCCTACAGCCATCTAGGTTTAGACTTCACTAGATATGACAAGTCATCACAAAACTTTCCAATAGGGAAATGCAGTGAAGAAAACCAGCACTCATTTAATGGCAAGAAGGTACATTGAACATGTTAATAATATTTAAGCAAACTTAAATCCAGTGCACTTACAGACTTGTCATTTCTGCTGTGGACTGATGAACAGAACAGGATGATAGCAAACAGTGACAGACATAATACCAATAATACGTTATATATGTCTTATGTATTGATTGTTTGAGCCTCTTTCAATGTCTATCCATGTCTCAGAAACTATGTGAAAATAAAGAACGCTATTAATTGCAGTGCATTCTAGCGTGGAATGCCCTTGTGACAGAAGTCAAGCTTGTCTACACCCAGAAACATCTTTTTAGAAGATTTCATTCCAGCTGAAAGAATACTTATTTCCACCTACAAGAACACTACAAAAGCCATGTGAGAAAAATATGTCACAGAAGTACCAACAATGTCATTTATCAAGTGCATTACACCATGAAAGCAAGTCATTTCTATAACAATATTTTTGATAGATACACTGCTACTGCAGTAAATATAATACTGCTCTAACGAAGGAGAGGGTATTCTAACAATTATTGCTCATTCTAATTGTCCAACATTTTGGTATAATGCAGAAATAAACAAGACACTTTTTAAAGTCCTGACTCCACTTTGACTGCAGGTAAAAGGGAAAAGGTGACATCCTTGTCAAGGAATAGGATTTACGCATAGACCTGCAGTAAGAGATCTCAACTGACTCTCAGGCCTCCAGTTCTGCCTTTTCCCTCACCCTTGTGCATAAAGGAATAGCTCCAGCCAGTTGTCAAACTTTGCTAAAAATGTGTTATTCTACCGCAATAAACAGATGCAAGCACAGACTAGAACTATTTCGCTCAGAAGCCCAGCTCACTGGCATTGCAGCCTTTGTGCTTTGCTTTTAAAAGCTCAACATTGTGATACAAAAAGCACTGCCCATTTTCGCCTCAGAGAGGGCAACCAGCAGAGAGGCTTCTGTTCACACCGAGCCATTCTCTGCTGGCTCTGCAGCAATTCACCCTCACTGGGATTTCAATCCCCAAAGCCAGACACCCTGTGGCAGCAGCCCAGCCCCAGAGAAAACCAAATTACCCTCTTGCAAGTTCAGATGAGGCAGGAGGAAGGTGCAGCAGAATGGCACCTGCATTGGCCCTGAGTGCAGCCTCCCCTCACTGTGCTCCCGCATGGACACAGGTGATCCAAGCTCTTGCTGAGCATGGGCCATTCCCAACACAACACCTTCTCTGAAATCCAGCCAAGCCCAGCACCCCAGAGTGCAGAGGATGGGGCTTTGCCATGCCTGTTCCACTAACATGGCTCATACAGACCTTTGCATCTCAGCCACCCTCTCACTGTGAGATATTGCAGACCTGTTAGCAGCTCTCTGCTTCCTTCCCTTTCCCTCTACTTCCCAAAACTTCCCTCTATTACCAAGGACCAGGAAGCCATTTCAGGACAAGTCTCTGACCTTGCTGGGAGAAGCAGTCAAGATTTTAAGGGTAAGTAGGTGGAAAAGCAAAGAGTTGGGACTCTGAAATCCTGGTTTGGTCACACGGTGTGAGTACCTCACCCACTGCCACAGCCCTGTTCGCTGAAGGGGTTCCCGGGGTAGGAGATCCCACTTTGTGCCTGGAGAGCCTCCGCAGGGCTCCCTCCACACTCAGCCACAAGGCTGCTCTGGGAATGCCCAGCACCACTGGTTGGCAAGGGGCTGTCACCCCAAACATTCCAGTAACCCACTGTTACCATAGCAATGCGCTGTGACCCCCCAGCCATTGCCAGGAGAGGAATCCATTATTCCCATAGTAAGAGGTTGTCACCCCAAATATTCCCACCACACCTGTCTCCACACATCAGAGCTCAGTAGCTTATTCCAGTGTTTAAACAGATGTGAAAACTCTATTTGTATTAGGACAAGGAAGTACAAATACATGAGGAGACAGTGTGCCTATTTCCTTTCATTTCCCATCCAGAACAGGGCTATACACACACAGCACTAAGTATATAATGCATTCAGGTCCCTTGATTGTTTTATACACTAACATAAAACAAACAAAAAAAACCAGAGTCCCATCTTGTTACTGTTGGAGATGCACTCTCCAATGGTGACAAATGACCAGCAGAGCTTCAGCTTTGCAAATTAGGAAACCATGTGGTATTTAGACTTTATGGACATGTACGAAACAGTTTTTTAATTTTTAAAAATCACAATTTTACCCTTATGTGCATAATGTTCATTAAAATGCTTTCTTTGCAACATCTAATGCTGTTACAATCTCTAATAGCCATCAGCTTGTAAAAGGCAGTCCTACAAAGAGCTTCTAAACCGAACACTGAGGACACCAAGTCACCATCATTTTGAAAGCACTTGATTTTGCTGTTGCAAATGATACTTAAAACAGAATACTAAAAAAAAAAAAAAAAAAGTACAGTACCAGCAGCTGACAGTCTATGTGACATGAACTTTAGATAAAAGCATCCACTTCATTTTTAAAATTGATCCATATTTTAAAGTACTATGAAAAATATGACCATAAATAATTCAGGAAATATCCTCTAAGACAATTTTCAATTTATAATATTCAATTACGTAGAAAGATTACAATGTTTTAGGATTCCTCTGTAGGGACAACACGAGCCCTGGAAATCTGAACCCAAATTAATATACAAAGAGAACCCTTAGAACATCACAGCCTTGGCTGACAAGAGGTACAAGAATGAGACACAAACTGCAGAGCACAATTCCCAGAGCACAAACCTCAAGCAAGCAACAGCATCCAACAGGGAATTTCTGAGAAGATCCAGGCTAAAACAGTGTTATCCCAGACAAGGAGTACATGTTACCACAGTATAAATCCAGAGAAAACCTCTGTTTCTGGAGACACCTTCCCTCTGCATCTCTGTATTGGCACTGGTCCTCTTCCAGATACAAAATATTAAGTTTCGAGAATATTGCATATGAAAAAAATCCATCAGGGAATAAAGCACAGTTTTGGATCTTCCTGCTAAACTCCTCTCCTAAACCTACAAACTTCGTTAAACCCTTGATCCTTTTGTTACATTACAAGAAGCTCACCACTTTATTCTCTGTCCCTCATTCTGGGTCTGAAAAGGCCTTTTATTTTCAAGTTAAAATTTACTTTTAAAATTCATATACATGTGTACATCTGTTGAGGAACACATGGACTATGAAATATGAGAAAATCACTTTACCTGGTGGACATACAAGGAAGATCCTGTGGAGCCGGCAAGCGACGTCAAACTTACCATGTTCTCCTTGGAGGCGCCATATTGGACTTTCAGCAAAACACAAGATTTACCACATTTAAGTGTGGTATTGGACTTTCACAAATGTTTCCCTGTTGTTCGTGACTGTTTTGATGTTTGGATCTTGCAGATTTTAACATGTTGCAGTTCTCGGTTACATTTTTTATGTTTTACCTTCATGGCCGTTCCCCTTGTTGTTTTTCCCCTCAGAACCCTCCATGTTGTTTTCATCCCCCTCACGGTCTTCCCGCCACTACCCCTGTTTTCCCGCCAGTGTCCCGAACC
>VXBX01001890.1:1078426-1111248 GCA_013400415.1 Scytalopus superciliaris | reverse complement strand
TGCTGGTCATCACGGAATTTTTTCACTCAAATGAATACTAAACAAGGAAAAATATTTCTGTGTTTCATGATCTATTCCCTCTCCTCACCAATACAATGAATGCTGGTAGAACTAACCAGTAATCTGTTGGGAGTCGAGCAGACTCCGAAGCATGGAAACAGCACTTTACTAGATGGACCTATGAGGAGGATCTGGTGGAACCGAGAAAGGACACAAAACTTATTACGTTCTCAGGAGAGGTGTAGTATTGGACTTGCTGAGAAATATAAGATTTACCACTCCTAAGAGTGATATTGGACTTTTCTAGATATATCAGTGCTGTTATAAGCTGTTTGATGTTTATGTGTTATCGGTTTTCACATGTTTTATGTATTCAATATTGTAGTTAATGTTTTGGAATCATGGCGGTTTCCCCTGTTGTTTTTCCCCTTACAATCCCCCATGTTGTCTCCTTCCCCCTCACGATTTTCCCGCCTATTGCCCAGTTTTCCCGCCATTGCCCCAAACCCTGGTTTGCTACTGGTTCTTTGTGGAGCCATTCCCCATTGGCTGTCTGGTTGCCACAGTTACAAGCTCTGCATCCAGTTTCATCCAATCCCATCCCTTTACCACCCCTCGTTCTGGAACCTCCCCTCAGACTGTATATAAACCCCTGTCTTCAATAAACTCTGCCCTTTCGAGCCCACGACCCTCTGTGTCTGTGTGGTCATTGGGGTCTCCAGACAATGGCTCCGCATATGGCAACTTGTCAGGAACTTGACTTGCAACCTGTGAACCCTTGTGATGACTCTGGAAGTGACAAGAGAGTTTAACTGTACGGACAACACCATTTTCTGGGACAGGTCCTTGGAACATGGGGCAATTGTGACACCTTATGGCTAGTTCTATAAGGACCTTTAATATTTTAAGGGTAAACAGGTGGAAAAGCAGAGTTAGCAGTTTAAAACCCTGGTTTGGTCACAGGGTACAAATAACTCACCCACCGCCACAGCCCTGTTTGCTGAAGGGGTTCCCAGGGTAGGAGATCCCACTTTGTGCCTGGAGAGCCTCCGCAGGGCTCCCTCCACACTCAGCCACAAGGCTGCTCTGGGAATGCCCAGCACCAGTGGTTGGCAAGGGGCTGTCACCCCAAACATTCCAGTAACCCACTGTTACCATAGCAATGGGCTGTGACCCCCCAGCCATTGCCAGGAGAGGAATCCATTATTCCCATAGTAAGAGGTTGTCACCCCAAATATTCCCACTACAGCTGTCTCCTGGTAACCGAACTATGAGCCCATGGTTACCACAGGAACAGGATCTCACCAGACAGCTAAAATCAAGACTCAACCAAAACCCACACTCTTTATTCTGCTGCCAACTTCCCCTCAGCCTCTTCATTACTCTCTGGACACTCCTCTACCAACTTGGTTTTCTTATCCTCTATTAAGGGACTTTCCTCCTTCATTTCGAGCACCCTCACAGCTAATTTCACTAAAACAACTCATGAGTTCTGTTGCCTGAATCTCACAATATACAACACCATGTAAAATGGCCTCTCCATTAGAATAGTTACTGTCACCACTGATCTTCCCAACTATCAGAATAGGCCCAATGTTAAATCTACTTGTTTTATCATTCCAGTACTGGGAAGAAAGACGAATCTGTTAAAAAGCTAAATGATGGAAAGTTAACGTTCTTACAACGCAAAGTGAATAGAAAAGCAAGATTGCAGCTCACTGAGGAAAGTGGTTATTGGATTACTGGTTCACTTAATTCACACTCTCCAAGAAGTTGACAAATGCTCACAAATAGAACACATTTTAAAGGAGAGACTTGTGCCTTGTTCCTGTCTTTAAATAGATGTGAAAAGCTTTGGATGACATTAAAAACAGAAGTACAAATACATGAGGAGACAGTGTGCCTATTTCTTTTTGTTCCCCATTCAGAACAGGGCTACACACACACAGCATACACACACAGATCAAGTTCAAGCACACACAGCACAGTTGTCTGGATGAACCTGTACCAAGTGCACAGTAAAACAATGAATGAGGCTTTGATCTCAGATCTCTCACATCTTACTCTGCCAACCATACTATTGGATGTAATTTTAAAGTATATCAAAGTAAAACATACCATTTTATTTCTGTTTTAGATCACCTTCAAGCCACCTAAATTCATTCCAACTAGAGCTAAGGCTAAAGACAGTGCAAAGCACTCAGTATCAATATATGTTGACATTGTGTAACTTGAGATGCTGATCATTTTCCTAAATGAGTCCACAGCATTACTGGAATAATTCTGAGGTTTAGCAAACCATTGCCCCTATCTTTCCATGTCCAAAAATTTGAATTTTGTTGATGGAGATACTTCAGTTTAATTCTGCCTTTCTTCACTTACAGCTACAAGAATCAATTTATGTGGAGACCAAATCTCTTTCAGATGCCATTTATTCCTATCTTGAATCCAAACAACTTGCATAAAACTAACTTACAATTTCCCAAGTGACATCCAGATTTAACCAGAAAACATGTTATTGTATCGCTACTGTAAATGTTGTATTTTTCCCAGCTTCAAGTTATGTAAAAATACAGACTCTAATTTCGCTCAAACTTCCAGCCTCACCAAGGCAGAGTTGATTTATACTTTGGATTTCTATCTTATGTGGAAACATAAGGATGCATATGTCCTGTCTACACAGGATGCAGAAATAAGTATATACTGCATTCTGTTCTCTTTCAGTTTTTATGCTAAAATAAAAAAGAAAAAAACTCCCAGACTCCAGTCTGTCATTGTTGGAGATGTGCTCTCTAGAGGGGCACATTTCCTCTATTTCTTGACTACTTCCTGTCTCCCCTTGATATTCCTCCTATGTTTTTTTGCAAAAACCTTTCAGTGATTTGAGTATTTAATTGGAATGTCACCAATACTGGTATCAATTGTCCCCTTCTACAACTGAGTTTTATCCTGTTTATACATTCAGCATCACTTGCATCTTCTTCGCCAAAGTGTCACATCAAATATTCACACTGAACTTGAAGTATTGGCCAAAAAGTAGCTTGTAACCAAAGAAAGCCTCTTCTCATAACCAGCTGTCTCATTTCCAGAAAAAAAATAATTGCACTGAGCAGTAAGAAAACCTTTTGTATGAGCACAGCTCACTAAATGCTCCAGTTATTCTGCATTACAGCTTCACACTCCTCATTTACCAAATCATTCATTTTTTTCATCCACAACATTTATCATTGAATATCATTATATTTATTTGCCGTTCAACAAGGAGAACTCTCAGAGAGGTGTTCTGCTGACCTTGGCAGATGATCCTGTTTCCCCACTGACATCCATTTCTGTGAACTCTTCTTAGCCAGCTCTTAACACATTTAATATGGGATAAAGGACTAGAGGAGTTTCAGCTTTGTAAACTAGGAAATCATGAGGTATTTAGACTTTTTGAATGTTTATGAAAGATGATTTTAACCTGTAAAATCAGAACTTGCAACCTATGTTGATAGTGTTCATTAAAATGCCTTCATTGCCACCTCGGATAACCTTAACTACCTCTAATATCTATCATCATATAAAGGGTAGTCCTATAAAAAACTTCTAAGCCAAACACCACTGACACTGGATCAACATCATTCTGAAAGAGCTTGATTTTGCTGTCACAAATGACCCCTAAACCAGATGTCTCAAAAAAATTACAGTACTAAGCACTGACAAACATAATCTGTAATATGTGAACCTTAGTCAAAAACATCAATTTCATTCTTAAAATTAATTCATATTTTAAACTCCCATTAAAAATGCCTCCTTACTTATTTATTCTTTCACATTTAGGGACTGTTATCCTCAAATAATATTTTGAATTTCGAATATTCAATTATGTAGAGAGATGACAATGTTTTAGCATTCTTCTTAAGTCACAATGTAAGCCCCAAGAATCCAAACCCAAATTAATATATATATAGCAAGACCCCTTAGAATATCACAGCCTCGGTTGGCAAGAGGTAAAAGCATGAAACAAAGGGCAAAGCATAATTTCCAGAGTACAAACCTTGGAATCACAATACCATCCAGTATAGAACCTCTGAGAATAGCCAGGCTACAACAGGCTTATTCCAGATGGGATGGGAGGCTTATCCCAGGGACGCCGCCCCAGTGCAAATCCAGGGGAAACCATGCTACTGCCTCTGAAAACACTTTCCCTCTACATCCCTGTATTGGCGCTGGTCATCCTCTAACTACAAAACATTAAGTTCAAAGAATATGGCATATGAAAAAAACCACCAGGGAATAAAGTGCAAGTTTATATCTGTTTGGATATTTCCTATAAACTTCTCTGCTCATCCTACACTCTTTGTTAAACTTTCACTACTTTTCCTGTATTACAAGAATCTCTCCACTTTCTCCTCTGTCCTTAATTGAAGCTGTAAAAAGACAATGTCCTAAAGCTAAAAATTATTTTTCAAATTCCTGTACACGTATATGGGAACCATATGACTTTCCAGGAATTTGACTTGCAACCTGTGAACCCTTGTGATCACTCTAGAAGTGACGGAGTTTAACTGTACAAGCAACACAGTTTTCTGTGGCATATTCTTGACATGTGAGGCAATTGTGACACCTTATGGCTGTTTCTGTAAGGACCTTCAACATTTTAAGTGTAAACAAATAGAAAAACAGAAAGTTATGAGTTTAAAACTCTAGTTTGGTCACAGGGTATGAGTAACTCACCCACCCCCACAGCCCTGTTTGCTGAAGGGGTTGCCGGGGCAGAAGATCCCACTTTGTGCCTGGAGAACGTTTACAGGAGTCCCTCCACACTCAGCCGTGAGACTGCTCTGAGAAATGCCCAGCACCACTGGTTGGTAAGGGACTATCACCCCAAACATTCCAGTAGCCCCCTGTTGCCATAGCAAGGGATTGTGACTCTCCCCCCCACCCCAACCATTACCAGGACAGAAACCCATTATTCCCACAGTAATATAAATGCACTGGTACCTGGCACATTCTGGGCTCCTGAGCATAGACTTCTACAAGTCCATTCCATCCTCTCCTCAGACTTTCCCATAAACAAACAGAAATTATACACAAATTAACATGCAGAAGGTAATCACAATACCCCCTTTCCACTATGTTGACAACAGGATTACAAACCACTTACCTCTCCCCTAAGAACGCTCTATATCCTGCCTCTCCCTCAGGATATGAATTTATCCATGATGTTATGCAGGTGGCTCCCACCATTATCCAAAATGGCTCCAGCTGACTTAGGCAATTAAGAGAGGTTTTTAAGCTTATAAAACCCCTCAATGGAAGTGGGTGCAGCTTGAGGGAAGATGCCATGAATTAAGGAGGCTACTGTACTTTTTTAAGCTGTGCTAGAAAGGGCTTCTTTAAAAGGAAAAGAAATAATCATGTTGTCTTTTTCAGGCTTTGAACCTTTGAATCAGATTTGAACCTTTACTCAGTTTCAACAGGCAGCCTGTTTTAGTGAAAAATTTCTTGCTAATATCCAGTTTCTCCTATCCTATTGCTTGTTATCTGGAAGAGGAGATAAGTCTCTACCTGACTGCAATCTCTTTTCAGGTAGTTGTAGAGAGGCATAAGGTCTTCCCAAGTCTTCTTTTTCCAGGTTAAACACCCCCAGTTTGAAGAAATTCTGTCAGAGCCTTAAAATGTTGTTTCAGCACAAATGTGAGAATGAATGTGGGGAGATGAAGATGAAATGACTGTCCTTGCTGGGAGGGCGTGTTATTCAAATGCAAAAGAAATGCTCAGGTGAGTAGGAGTTACGACTGTATGGAGAGTTTTTGATAGAGGAGGAAGGATCTGAAAACTGCTCCTTGTTCTGATACAGATGCAAACAGTAGTTCTTTGTGCTTTTTGTAGGTTCATGCTTGCTTAATTTTCTCACTTGGCAAAAATACATGGCTAGATTTTTATTTGTGGGGGAAGCACAGTGAAGTGGATTAAACCAGACTTTTATTTTTACTTGTGGCAGATGCACATGGACCATAGTGAAATACAATGTTAGAAAAGTACAATGGGCTATTGGACTACCCATAAACACCCTGAAGTTAATTATTCATTTGTCATCATTCAATTATTCATAAAGCAGTTCATGTTCATTAGAACTAGAATAATGGTCTTAATTTTTGAGGCATGGTAAAGAAAGTGGAAAAAAGTCAAGATATTTCAGTGAGTCATGCTAAGCCTCATATTTCCATGGTTATTTAAGATTTTTAAAATGAAATATTGTAGAAAGTGCTGACTTGTATTTGCTCATAATTTTAGCCTCAACTAGTTCTAAATCTAATGCTGGATGTAAACTAGAACCAAGTTGCATAAGTTCCTAGAAACTAGAATTAAAATACTGTTCTTCCGGCTTAGATGGACTAATATTTCAATGATGTGCTTATAATAATCTTCATTTCTACTATTTTTTTCAGACCACAATGAAAGGAGGCAACAACTTAGGAATAATTTTTCCTTAAAGTTGGAAGATGTGATGAATTATGCGACAAATGAAATATACTTCCTAGGAGAAGAAAACGGTATGACTGGCTCATCATACAGAGGTATCACAGTGACATTAGTGGGAGTGTGACTCAGTTAAGACAGTTAGTTGTCAAAATAGCTCAAACAAAACAGGCATATTTCTAGTCTGAATTCCTCCTGTGTTGGGTTCCCACCACTGTATGCTCCCATGCATTGCTGATGGATCAAGAAGTCATTAGTTATTACAAATCTCATCCAATGTAATCAGGTATCCACGTTAATCAGTTAACCTCTGAGACCTTCCATTGCCTTCTGCTTCTTTGTGATTCTGAGCTTAAAAACAAGATCTGAAATTGTTCTCTGGTATTATGCAGAATATATAGAACCTAAACTGAAGAACCAAAACATTCATCCTTTTATAAGCATACAAGCAGTGACATGTGTGACAAATGGCTGGTACAGTTATTTAGCTCAGCGCTCTGAAAATCAGAATGTTTTATTGAACTCATTGGATCTTTTACGTTGTGGATCTGTGGGTGCTGAAAATCTTATAGGAACAGCTTGCTGTTTGCTTACACCACAGTCTGGTTTTTAACGTCTGACCCACGAGACAATTTTAAAAATATGCCTTGTTATTAAAGTATTTTTGGATGCAGATTGCACCAGAAACTAGTAAACTTGGTGAGAAACAGAAGCTTTACTAACTGTACAGTGTATAAAACGACATCCATTTTAGCAAGACTAAAGCACCTTACTCAAAATGAGAAAGGGGATTTGTGGTACAGTGGTTGGAAGAGATGGACCTTAAAATCTGTTATCAGCAAGTAATATTTTGATATTTGAACATTTTTCAGAAATCAAAAGTTGGCAAATCTGGATACGTTCTACTTGCTTTATTTTATCTATTATACAGGAACTGCTCACAAACAGCAAACGTAGGACCCAAGCTTTGCATTTCTTCTTGTTGCAGAAACTCCTACATATGTGGGAAGGAAAGAGCCATGAAAGGCCCTCTCAAGAAAGTGAAGTGAAAATGATACTTGTGGCATGCTCAGAGGATGTGCATCCAAGCCACAGCCATGACAAAGCAGCAGTGCACATCGAGGCTAAGAAACCCCCGGGGACTTACGTACCGCATCACGATCCTACTTGGGCATTTGGAGTCAATTTGGGATTGCTTCACCTTTTCTACATAAAGATTTGTGCCATCCCTGGCGAAACCCAAACCCAGTCTTGGCTCTTGGAGAGGAAATGAAGGGGACAGATGGAAAGCTTGTCTTCCCACAGGCCGCCAGCCAATTCCACGCACTCAAAGCTGACCCGTGCCTCCCGAAGCGCAGCACCCCCCGCACACAGCCGGGCTGCTGATTTCCAGGGGATGGCTCCTGGGCACAGCTCCGTGGCTGTAACAGCTCCTGTTCACACAGCCAGGCTCCTGCACTGCCAAAGCCCCTCCCGTGAATCCCCGGCGAGTGTCAGCGCAGCCGACACTCCATCAGAGCCCAGACCTGGGGCTGGCACTCCCAGGCTGCCTGCAGGGAAAGGTCTGTCCCTCAGAGGGAAAACACATCACAGAATCACGGAATATGCCGAGCTGGAAGGGAGCCACAAAGGATCACGGAATCCTTAGGGTTGGAAGGCACCTCTGGAGATCATCCCGTCCAACCCCGCTGNCAGTCCCGGCTCTCAGCCCTGCACGGGAACATTCCCAACAATCCCAGTCCCGGCTCTCAGCCCTGCACGGGAACATTCCCAACAATCCCAGTCCCGGCTCTCAGCCCTGCACGGGAACATTCCCAACAATCCCATCCCATTCCCTCTCCCTCCCCGCCGAGTTCCACCGCCCCGTCCCCTCCGTGACGTCACGACGACCCGCCCCATATAAGTGACGTCACTGCTCCCGGCTCCCCGTTCCCCCGCGTGACGTCACGCGGCGCGCGCCTTCCCGTCGTGCCCCGCGGGTCCCGTAGCGCCTCCCCGGCGGCGGCGGCGCTGCCCGGCCCGGCCCTTCCCGAGCCTTTCCAGAGCCTTTCCCGGCCCCATCCCGGCCCGCAGCCCCGGCGGGAGCCGCCCCGCCATGCCCCCCAAGAAGCAGCAGCAGCCGGCGGGGGGCAGCAAGAAGGCGGACCAGAAGAAGAAGGAGAAGATCATCGAGGTGAGCAGGCCCGGGGGCCTCTTCTCCCCGCTCCCTTCCCCACGGCCCTCCCGCGGTGTTCCTGCATTTCCCGAGTCCAGCTCGCTGAGGTTTAGGTTTGCGTCCTTGAGGGTCGGGCCAGGTATTCTCCAGAGGTTCCTTCCAACCCTCACAGCTCTGTGATTCCTTGTCGTTCGTTTTGCGTCTTTTCATCACCGTTTGACCATTTGTTTTAAGAAACTGACCGGATTCGTTTAAGAAACGGCAAGAGGGATGTCTGTGTGTGTGTGTCGCAATTGTTAGGACAGTCACACCAACCTTCTGCTGACAACAAAAGCATTTATGCTGAGCAGTTAGAGAAAATTAAATATTTGCCTGAATTTATTGACATGAAAGGCAGTGGCTGCTCAGCTGTTAAGGCAGAACATCCATGTGATGTGAGTGTTCTTCTCCATCTGAGGCTGCAGGATGGTTTCCTCTGTGCTTTGCAAATGTGAGGTTATAGCAGTTGGTCTTGTGTTCTGGCTTTGGAGTTTCTGGGGTTCTTGCTGAATCCAGATGCCTTGGAAAGTTCTGCTTCTTATTACAGACAAATGCAGCTGAAAGGGGGAAAGCTTGCTTGGTTTGTTAACAATAATGTACTACATCATTCAAATACAGAGGGATTTTATCTTCCATGTGGCGTTTACAGTGGAAATCAAGTGTGTGAATGATAGATTTTCTTTCCCAACTAATTATTTTGACTTCCCAAATTAGTAGAAAGTAACAGAAGACCAGCTGGAGTTGATAGGGAACATGCTGTAAGTGAAAACAGGATGACTCTGGAAACTTGAAACTGTTTATTCTGTAGTTTTTTTATCATATATTATCGGGTTGCTAGGTCTTTCAAAAGTGTGCTTGAACCGAGGTATTATTGAATCAACATCTGTGACTTTTTTCTGGATGGAAAAAAACATTGGTGTCAAATCAAAGGCACAAATAAGTTTTTAATGCAGATATTTTGGTTAGAAAAAGTAGTTGCTGCCTCAGATGCTTGTGTTGAAGTAGCTGTATATTTTTTTTGAAATAAATTTTTATTAGGTTTGGTATAGAAACTTCTCTTTATCAATAAAACTGAAGGTCTAGAGGAAGAATTGGTTCAGGCAGTAAACAGACTTCTGGCAATGGAGTTTAGTAAGTAGAAACACCTGTCAGGACTTCATATAAGGCAAAGACTTGACTTCTAATTGCAGTTAGAAAATGAAAGGCTTAAAATACTTGAAAATAAAAAAGTAATGTGTTACATGTGGTTATAGGCATCTGCATGACATACATCACATATGTGAGTACTTGAAGATAGAACTAATAAGTGATTTCAGGTAGACAGAAGGAAAAAAGGTCAACCAGTCTTCATATATTCCTCTGATGTCACTTGGGTAGTCTCCAAAAACATCCTGTCCCGTTGCCTTGAGAGGCCTCAGAGCACTGTGTGTATACACAGACACTGATGGTGGGACACGAGGAGACCTGGTGATAAAAGCAAGAGCTCACCTGAAAGCAGCATTTAGGAGGTTCTGTGGAAAGTTTATTCTAAACATAATGTGAGGAGTCTAAATTTTGGCCGTGCTGTTCCTTGGATTGCTTGCATTTCTAGAGGAAATGATCTGTATTTTCCTGAAAACTTGAAAGGAGTGGCAAGGGTGGGGTTTTCTGCTGTTTTGTTTGGTTTTGTTTTTTTAATTCATATGACTATGTGTATCTCTTGATTTAGGACAAAACATTTGGCCTAAAGAATAAAAAAGGTGCGAAGCAGCAGAAATTTATCAAGGCTGTGACTCACCAGGTCAAGTTTGGTCAGCAAAACCCACGTCAGGTAAGCATTTATTGTGCAGTGTTTTCCACTGTGTAGTCAAATGATCTTTTACTGTACATACAGGTGGTCATGTAGTGAAGTAGAAAAAAGTTAAGCTGTTCCTTGCCTTGTGGTGTTGTGACTGGCACAGATCAAACTATCTCATAGTCTTGCAAAGCTTGTTTAGCGGAGAATTATGTACCTGTGTAAAGGTAGTATGGAAGTGGGGAGGGGGGGGTGGTGTTGGTGTTGTTTTGGGGCATTTGTTTTAATTTTTATATGTTGAAGGGAAAACAAATGTACCCCAACCAAACTCAACTAATAAAGGTGGAGACTTTTGTCTACATAATACTCTGATAGTAACATAACTAAATTTAAGTTATGCCTGAAATTAAATTGTGGATACTGGTTGTCAGCTAAGTATAGTTATTATACCTTCTTTCTTTTTTCACTTTAATTCCCACCTTATCTGAGAAATAGAGCGTAATAAAAAGTAAGAGTAGTTGTTACTAAAACTGTAATTGGGGTGGGGGAAGATAAAACAAAGTATAAGCTTGTGTGTGCTTGTTCTTCTTCTTAAGTATTTATTGTCTTTAAAATGGAAACAAGCCTGACAAGTCTGCAACTATTTGGTGAACTGTTTGGTCCAAGAAGCTGAACTTTTCAGCCACTGTGCTACTTTGCTCTTATGTATGATGGAATAAAATGAGATACAATGGTTAGATTATGCTTAATCAAACAACATGGATTTAAAGGGAATATTATAATGTTAAGTATCCAGGTCGCTTATTCTTACAGTGCTGGGGAGGCTGGTTGTTAATGCTTTACAGAGCTGTCTGTTCTATGAATAAGGCTGTAGAATCATTACATTTTGTCAGTTACACTCATGACGCCATGATATGGTCCTTGATAACCTAAGGAGGAACTCACAGATGTCAAGTACAATTTGAAAAGTTAAGTTGATGTTCAGGTCATTAGGTCTAATAATGACTTGTGGCGGAGAAGATTCCTTGATGTCACTTGGAAAAACATTGGTGGCATTCCAACAGTTGTTCTGAAACTTGTCCATGATATGCCTGGATCTGGGGCATGTGTAGGAATAGGGCTCTGTAAATCAGCCAGCTTAAAATAGTTTATTTCTTAAATGCCGGTAGCTATTGACTGATGGATGGCAGAAGCAAATTTTTCAATCTCATTATACCTTTCTTACTTTATATAATAGCTTCCTTTATATAATTATCTACAATAGTCAGGGTTATCCCCCAGAAAGAAATAAGTCTTTAAAGAAATTTTCCTTGTGTCCCGAGATGAAAATCAAAAGCTGTCCAAGTTCTGGCTTTGGTGTTTGCAGAGTTTCTTGTTGGTTTGTTTTTATTTTGTGGTTTTTGTTTCCTTTGGGGTTTTCTTTGGGTTTTGTGGTTTTAGGGTTTTTTTCAAGACAAACTTCATCTTCATGTGTTTAGAGCCCTAGGATGAAACAAAAGCATTCTTAAAATACTGCTTTCTGTAGTTGACATTTCTGAGTCTGCATGTTATATATAACAGCATTTGTGAACTGTTAATATGAAAACTGACCAAGCTGTTAATTCCCTTCTAAAACAGTTGGGTGTATTTTTTGAGAAATTCACCATAACAACCAAGATCCTTTTTTAATTCTACACTATATTTTAGAAAAAAAGTATCCCACATACTTTTATAGTGGTGTTAGTCTCAGTGGCTTCCCATAAGAATAAGAGTCAAATAATCATAGAATCCTTAAGGGTGGAAAAGACCTCTGAGATCACTTCCACACATTTTTGAACACTTCAAGGGATGATGATTCCACCATGTCCTTGGGCATTCTGTTCCACTGCTTGGCCACTCTTTCAGTGAAGAAATTTTTCACAATAACCAATCTAAACATGCTCTGCTACTTGACGTTTGGCCACCTTACCCTGTCACTTGTTACCTTGGAAAAGAGACCGACCCCACCCTGCTAAACCTCCTTTCATACCTGATCTAATAACACTTCTGCCATGTGCTCTTTCATCTGGTTGCAACCCACTCTGGTATGGATAGAGGCCTTTGCTGGTTTATCCAGAAGGGGGTGAGGCAGTCAGGTTTTTTCCTTATATATGAACTTTTCCTTTCCCAAGTGAGCTTATTTTCCAGTCCATGGCCCCTACTACCTACAGAATGTGCTTGACCATAGGGCACTCTTTAGCAATGAAACTTGGGTATGTTGAATTGATGCAAATTGCAATAGTGTTTTAAAAGCACTTCCTAAATTCTGTGGAGAGTTTTCCTGGAATTGCTCCCCGTATACATGAAGAGAAAGAGCAGAGCAGCATGTAAGCGACTAAAGATAAGAGAGGCTTTTTGCACAGGTCTGGAAGGAACTGAATTGAGTATCTGCACTGCAAAAGAGCAACGAATCTCAATGTCTCTCAGTGACTTTCCTACCTTAAAAAGATGCAGATGCACCATGGGACTAATGGTACCTGCCAGCATCCCACCCCTCTGACAGATTTTCAATCCCTCCTGTGTGACAGGTCAGTTCCACTAAGAGGGCACTGGCTGTGCACACAGGGGCAGCAATTCTGAGCCTTTCAGACATCACAGGTTCTTCCCTCTACCCCTTGGAAACTAATCTAGAATGATTGGCAGTTTTTGTGAAGTGAGTCCTGGCATTCTGATTTTTTATTTTTAACTTCAAATCTGGGGTTGTTATAGGCTGCTCAAACAGAAAGCGAGAAGAAATTAAAAAAAGAAGACAAGAAAAAGGAATTACAAGAATTAAATGAGCTCTTCAAGCCTGTGGTTGCTGCACAGAAAATTAGCAAAGGTATGACTAACTGATTTCTATTAATTTCTATTCCCTTATTCACACAGCTACTTGAGGTAAAATATCCCTTCAGAAACACCGGTTGATATTTTAATAAAATAGATGTGACTATTTCCTTACCCATCTAGTGTACCAAGTCAGTAATGATTTGATACTTTTTTAGGAAGTCATCTGGGGTCACTAAACCCTTAAAGTATCAAAAACTACATTAATATTGATTGAGCAGCTGAAGATACTTTGCTCTTTCTTGTTCATTCATTAGATGTTTCTGGATGTGTGGCATGATTTCTGTGTGTGTGATGGTATTTAAAGCAGCCTGTCTCCTCAGCAAATGTGAACATTCAGGTATTGCAAGATGATAACTATTGTCTTCACATACAATAGTACTCAGAACAGTAAAAACTTTCCAGTTCCTTCTATGCAACCTCACAATTAGCAGTAGTGCTTGCTTTTGCAAGTCTGGTCTGTCTTTGAGCTTGGTTATTGAACAAACTAGTTTTGTGATGAAATCTAAGTTTTTGTTACAATTCTCTTTTGTGTTTGATACTTCTGGGAAACACTACAGTTGGCTGACATGTGGGAGAAAAAATGTAGTACCTGTAAGAATGAACTAAATGTTTTCAATTCTTTATTCGTCTTCTGGAACACATGAAATTATGTTCAGTAATTGTTGACAAAAGCAGTGTGATTTCCATGTGTGTTTCTAAGACAAATCTGATACTTGCTCCTTGTGATCAGCAACAAAGGGCAGTGTGGTGTTTTTCATCTGCAGTGGTCGGCTTTCTTAAAATAAAGTAGCTGTGGACTTCAGGTTACTTCAGAAGACTCGTATTGCCCAGATTTTTATAGTACATTTTAAACAGGTGTTGCTGTACATACTTTGTCACTGGTGACTCACACCAAGAGTGAAAGCAGCAAGTGAAAATCTCGAGTTTAAAATCTTACATGAGTGCTTAATGAATATTACAAGTCGAGTATTTCTCATTTAGGCATGTCTCGTAAATACATTCCTACCTACTTTCATTGCTTTTCTTAATAAGCTCCTAATGGTCAAATAATTCTTTAGTGGCATAATTTTTACTTAAACTGTAGCTAGATTGATTGAATGGTTTGTGCTATAACTAAAATTGCTTATTTTGGGGACTGTGAACAACCATCTTATTTCTCTTTTTAAAGCAAGTAGTCTGAATGAGTGCAGGTGAAATTACTACAATGTTTATAGTGTTTTGCTAATCTGTTGGGGAAAGGGTAACATTCAGAACATGCTTTATCATGTATTTGAGGTAAGACTAGCTTACTGCATAGGGAAGAAGTTGCACAGAGTGATCTCTTATGTGCTGTATTATATGAATAAAATAATTTGCTCAGGCACACTGCTGTCCGTCTTTCTCTAAATAGTCAAGTGCCAGCTTTGATACTTCATGCAAATATCATGCAATCAAAGTAAGTATGACATGTTCATGTTACTTTAAAAAGGCATTTTCATTCTTTCTAAATCCTTGATGTTCCCAGAATTTCTAATATGTAAATTTTGCTCTAAAATAGTGTTAAAATATAAAAACTTCCTTTACTCAGGTGCTGACCCCAAATCTGTAGTTTGTGCTTTCTTCAAGCAAGGACAGTGCACTAAAGGAGACAAGTGCAAGTTTTCTCATGATTTGTCTTTGGAAAGGAAGTGTGAAAAACGGAGTGTCTACATTGATGCAAGAGATGAAGACCTTGAAAAAGGTAGAATACTTTTAGAAAGTTACTGATAAGCTATTCTGAAAATGGCATTTGAAGATTAAGGGTCTTCTGTGTTGAGGTTATGATCCCAAAATCAGTGGCAAAGGCAACTCATCCCACTGTGTCTGAAGTTCTGAACAACACCAACTTTCTTTTTCACGGTTGTTCACAGATGTTCTTTAGACCTTATTCAGAAAGGTAAGTACAACTTGATGATACTGAGTGGTGGGTTTCAAATCATACTGTGTAATGTGTTATGTCAT
Source organism: Scytalopus superciliaris (assembly GCA_013400415.1). NCBI lineage: Eukaryota > Metazoa > Chordata > Aves > Passeriformes > Rhinocryptidae > Scytalopus > Scytalopus superciliaris. The sequence goes on along the minus strand of VXBX01001890.1, from coordinate 1,095,988 downwards.
ACAAGCACCAAGTTGTATAGTATTTGATCTTTCTGATAGTTGCTATTTTGTTCTAAATTCTAGAGAAGGGAAGTGCAAAAGGAGGAAGTGTAATGAGCAACCAGAGTTGCCTTCCAGAACTGTTAGTACTGTTTGCCCAAGTGCGCACAGCTCTAGAATTTGGGATTCTTGGGAATTTTTTCTGTGACTTTTTCTCCCCAAATTATTCGTTGGCCAAGTACTCTGGATTTTACTTGGGCTTAGCAGGGATTAGAGATGTTATAGCACTGTTTTTTCACAGTTCCTCATGTCTCAGCCTTTATTTGAATTTCACTCTGTCATCCTAAACGTATGTGATAGGATCACACAGATTCACTACTACTGTTACCATTGGTCATCTTGCTTCTTTTGATGGAACCTTCATTTAACTTCAACACAGATGATTTGGTGTGACTGCTTTCAGTCCTCAAGCTGTATTACCTGTACTTCTGGACATTATCCTCTAACCTTCTTTTTCAGTTGTCTTTCTTTCCCTTGTCCACACTCAGTACTGTACAGGTGGAATACCAAATTATTTAGTTTGCAGCTGAAACATTTTCTGTGCATTTCAAGATAGAAATTTCTAAGGAAATTGTCTTGTGAGCATCATAGAAGAGTTTGTAAACTTTTAGAACCTGAATTTATTTTCCATTGTGTAAGTTAGCTAAAATATAAGAATGCCATATTAAAACTGTTACTAGGCAGAAAACCACTGACAGCCATGTTTAGTATTTGGAGTTTTTGTGAAGCCATCTGTTATCTTTTTCTAGATACAATGGACAACTGGGATGAGAAGAAGCTGGAAGAAGTGGTGAACAAGAAGCATGGTGAGGCGGAAAAGAAAAAACCCAAAACCCAAATAGTAGGTCTTTTTTTCTGTTTTTCTTATTTGTAATCGAGTTGTAGTAGAGGGAATTAAGTGCAGACTGGTATTTGATATGCTTATCAAAATGTTTTGAATGGAATATCCTGTGTTCTGAGCATTTCTGATAGTATTTCTAATGTTTTCTAGTAATTGTAATAGATTGTATTTCTAATAATAAGAAAAGGCAAAAAAACCCCACAATCCCAAAGCTCTTTCCAATCATTGTATGGTGTGTTCTCATGTAAGTTAAAAATGGATAGTAGGTGAAGTGCTTTCAAAATAGAAATGCCACAGGACTCAGTAATAATCTAATACAGCCTAGCTGGCTGGAAGATTTACATCTTGTGATTAAGTCTATCATTTCATTGCAGTGACTGACAATATATATTGGTTTATTTTTGTACTGGGTGATATAGAACCAATAGAAGTTTTAGAATTTTCTCCTTTACTTTGGAATTTACTAAATGAGAGTTATTTGTAATTCCTGGGCTCTAAGTTCAACAATATTCTTTAGTTTTGCACTAAATGGCATAATGTGTTAATCCCTTTCTCGTTCTTTGGAGCTATTTCATCTTGTTTTCAATATCAAGTAGCTAAATAGTCTGTTGATACTGCCTAAATTTGCAAAAAAAAAGTGTGAACTATAAATTGCTTGTTAAAAGTCCTAGAATGGTGTCTTTACCTCAGGATTATGAGCTGGAAGGTTAATGTCTCAGGCAGATGCCTAATTTGCTTAAAAGTATGTTGGTATCAGGAGGAGACACACTGCTGGGTTTACAGTAGTGCACAGCTGCCAGTCTTCTAAAATTGGTATTATACTGGGGGGAAGCTGTCCACTACATGAGTTTTAGATAATCAGTTGCACTTCTTTGTTTACTCTTTTAATAGCAATGCATTTCACATGTTCCCTCTGTTTTGAGCACAGTTGACTTTGAATTACTGAACTTCTGACATGTGGTGTGAAATGCTGGGGATGAAAAGAGAACACTGTGCTAACATCCATTGTTTTATACAGGTCTGCAAGTACTTCCTTGATGCTATTGAAAACAACAAATATGGATGGTTTTGGGTCTGTCCAGGGGGAGGAGACAACTGTATGTATCGCCATGCTCTCCCCCCAGGTTTCGTATTAAAAAAAGACAAAAAGAAGGAGGAAAAGCAAGATGAAATTTCTTTAGAAGACCTAATAGAAAAAGAGGTAAAGTTGTCAGACAGGTACCTTTTGGTGGTGGTAGTTTTTGTTGCTCTGAAGACAGAGATGTAATGAACTTGTTAGTTTCTAATTAAAAACTCTTAAAGTGTTTTCACAGCTGTATGAGCCATGGTGAGCATGTGTAGTACTGATTCATGTTTTTGTTAGTGAATAGAACTAACTATAGCTGCATACTCAGTGCAGCTGTTGCTTAGGCCTTTTTAGAGGCTTCTATTTCTTACTGCTATTTCTCATTTATTACAACAAAGGCTTCTGTGGCCTTTCTCATCCCCAGCTCAGAGTCTCTTTAGTTCTCCCATAACTAATGAGGAAGCAACATCAAGAGAACAAGGCCTTCTGAAGTTGTTGCTGCTCTGCTTATTTCTGTCTCCATTGCTTGGCAGTGTTACTGTGACAAGAACTGAGCTATTATTGTAGTTTCTTTCCTCCTCCACTTTCCCTGTTAACTTTCATGTCAGCTCATCTCACCAATGGGAAAATCGCCTGTCGAGTCAAATGGGAAGATGATGATGCAGATTTGACAGTGCTAAGAGTCAAGAAGGAGTTGGAAATATATGTTTTCTGTTAGTTTCTGGAAAAGAGTAATTAAATTTTAATTCGTTATAGCCTTTGGAAAGTGTTTTTAGCATTAATCAGTCTCTTTCCTTGACAGCGTGCTGCCTTAGGACCAAATGTTACCAAAATTACTCTAGAGTGTTTTATTGCATGGAAGAGAAGAAAAAGACAAGAAAAAATTGATAAGGCTGAGCAAGATATGGAGAGAAGGAAAGCAGATTTTAAAGCTGGCAAGGCTTTGGTGGTAAGTTCTACAGTCCATTTTTTAAGACAAGAAGAGGGAGTAAAGTTTTCTAATAAGGTAGCTGGCCTGGAATAGCTGTGCTTTTTTTGTTGTCCTTTTCCTTGCTTTTTTGTGGTTTGTTTTGGTTTTTTTTCTTTTTTTAAGCAGTACAAATTCCTTGAAATACAACTGAAGGTTTCTTTTCCTGTGAATAGATTAGTGGACGTGAAGTATTTGAGTTCCGGCCAGAGTTGGTTGATGCAGATGATGAAGAAGCCGATGACACCCATTATGTTCAAGGAGCAGGAGATGATGATGAGGTAAAGAACAGGATTAAATCAAGTAATATTCCACTTGCTTTCAAGTTTGAAAACTTCTGAGAGCTCTTACAGTGCAATTAATGAGCTTGTTTCTTAATATTCCACTGAGCAGATTTTATCAGAGTGTTTGTGTTGAAGGTGAAAAAGGCTGTACAAATTATACAGAAGTGAAGACTTGTGTGCAAAGGCAATTCATGCAGAGCACCTTGGTTTATTTTTCAGATGGAAGACCCTGTTTGCATAAATGATGTGGATTTGAACCTGTATGTCCCAAAGGCAGTGGAGGAGACTGGTATTACAGTGGCTAGTCCTGAGCGATTCAGCACCTACACTTCAGTAGAAAAAGATGGTAAGTTATTCATTGAGGCATCCCTAACAGAGGATTGTATTAAGAGCTTCCCAAAAGGTAGACAGTGGTTTTACTCCCCTACCCTTTTTAGGCCAATAGGGCCAGTAATCAATTTCTCTCAGTGGTACATGTAGTTAATAAAGCAAAAGCTTGTAGAAAATGCTATGTACTTAATTAATTAAATTCAAGTTTAAATAAATGGTAATGTCTACAGCCACTTTGAGTACATCTCTAAGGGCCTTGTTCTAAGTTTACTCTTTTGTCTCAGATTTTTGTAAATCATAGAATAGACAACATAAAGATCCAAGCTTTTATTTGCGTCTTTTTCTATCTAGCTTGTCATTTCCTAAAGCAAAGTCCTGATCTTGGGACACTTATGGAATGCATGCCCTGATCTTTAAGATCCAGAGTCTTTCAAGAGCAGACATTGAGTAGGAGCAACTCATTGTTTAACACATTTATGAAAATAGGAGTTTGAGGAGGTGGCAGTTGGAGGTTTTTTTTTCAGTCTGTTTTCATAATTCATTATCCAGACCTGCATATTAATAAGGTACATGCAATTTAACAAGAGTAAGTCTACATGAATTTCAAATAAACTAACTTCTACACAGTCTGAGAACTTGAAAGCATGTTTAGTGAATACAATTGGTGATTAAGAAACTTGTGACACTGAAATGCCTAAGAATTATGTTTATTTTCAGATAATAAATTAAGTGAAGCTTCTGGTGGGGATATAAACAGCAGCGAGCAAAATGATGTAGAGGAAGATAATGATGGAGATGGGGAATTGGAAAATGGAGTAATTGATGCAGTTCCAGTTGATGAAAATCTGTTCACTGGAGAGGACTTGGATGAACTAGAAGAAGAACTAAACACTCTTGATTTAGAAGAATGAACTAAAAAGCTCAAGTGAGGAATTAAATCTATGTGACAAAGTGAAAACTGACTGCATTTTTTTTCTCCTTTTTGAATAGAATTCTTAAACAGGATGTTTATGGTTTTGCAGCTGAATATGATGGGCATGTGGTATACCAGGAATGTTTTCCTTCGATCTCATCTATTCCAATCTTGACTATGCTCACAGTAAATCTTTCAGAGTAGGTCAGAATTACCCAAGAGCTGAATTTGCTGACAGTGAGATTATAATTTTCAACTAAAAGTAGGAAGTGTAACTGCTTTGCCAGTAAGGAAGAGGGCAATTTGACACCAGGTACAGTATAAAAGTCCAAGTGTATGTTCTACACAAAAACTGTATTTCTGTTAGTGATTGTGTTGATTTAGAAACTGCCTGAAGTGGTTTTTAGGCAGGATACTCTAATGGAGCTGATGCAGATTATGCTTCTTTAAGTGGTGATTAGCTTTACTTGATCAGCTGGATACTGAAGATTGTCAACTGATACATCATATAATACAATCTGATGCCCTCTGTTTAAAATGTTTTAAACTTTCTCACCACCTTTTGCCAATGAATCTGTAAATAAAAACTATCAACTTTAAAATACCTGTGTTGATTTTTCTCGGCTAAGTTAGGATATCTTACCAAACTGTTAAGAACTGGATTTTCTAATAGCGTGGTATATGTTTTTCTCTGCAGTCTTGATACAGAAGTGATGATGTTGGCTTCAGTTAGATTTGGACTACCTGCAATTACAGGTGTTTGGCTACACTTGATGCAGTGTAAAATTCAGCAGTCATTTTTTTTCTCCCTTCCTGTTGTTATTTCCTACCCACCCATGAACTGTTGTGATAACTGCTGTACACAACTCACTGCTGTTCCAGTCTCATCCTTTCCTCACTGTCTTGTAGACTAGTGAAGACTCCACACTCTGCAGAGCAGGGATGGTACAGTCCAGAAAATGCCTGTCGTACCTTTGGAGTCCTCTAAAAAACAGGAGGTTGTGCAGGGGTGAGCTGCCTGAGAGCAGAGCAGCGTTGTACCCTGCGGGCATCAAGGCTGTGTGTCCTTTTCCAAAGGACTGAGTCCCTGCCACAAAGATTTCTCAGTAGTGGTGCTTTTCCAGGGGGCTGTAGGCTGTCCCTCCTTGCCATACTATCGGTAGTATCTGCAACAATATTGCTGTACTGATGATACCCTTTGTATCGAGTTTTCTAAAGCTTTTAAATTACTATTTAAAAGCCATTAAGATTTGAGGTGTTTTTAGTGAGCTTACCCGAACTGCTTTTGGGTGGGAACGTTAGCTTTAATGCTTGTTTCTGGCACTGCTGAATTGACTCTTGTGTCTTGAATACTATTTCTAAATTAGCTGACTTTAGACTTTTTCTGCCCTTTTTGGGATCTTTGTGGAATTCATTTTCTCCTGTAGGAACAAGAAGCAGTACTTGGGAGAAAGAGGCTTACTGAAATTGACTTCTAAATGTAAGTGTTTAAGGAAAAGCTGCAATATCAGATAGAAATATTTATTTATGCAGATTTTTCCCCTGTGGCCATAAATAAACAGTGTTGATGGATTATTGTATTATACTGGCCAGCAATAGGATGCCTGTCTATCAGGACACTTAAGAATGCAATTCATTTGAATGTATGTTGCATAATTTTTCAAAGTTGTATATTTTAAATGGGAATAAAAGTAATTTAATCATTATCCAGGATGAGAATGGCTTTCTATATTTTTTGTCTTAATGGCTGGTTTATTCTATCTAATGCTCATTTCTATAATACTGATCTGTTTCACTGATACAAATAGGTTAAGCCTTTGCCAAAATGGTGTTCATGTTACTTGCATTTTGCAGTGGAGGAATAACAGGGTGACTCATGCTAATTTCAACTAATAAAACACAGATAGATGGGCAGAGAGAGTGTGTCCTTTTGGGTCTAAAGGGCTTGGTTGTTGTGCATAGCTCCTTTGTGCAGGTGTTATTTAAACATTAGGACAGTCACTTTGCATAGTCCTGAAATACATGAGTTATGAATATACATGAATACATAAGTATCCTTGAGTTAAAAAATCTGATCTTTATAGGCAGTAGTTGTTGACAGGTGGCTTCACAGGGGCAGGAAACAATGGTTCTCTGTCCCTGTTTGGTTTTCACCTTTCATCTCAACTTATTCTGGCACAGCTCCTGGCTGGACTTGTTCTGGCCCCTTGGCTTGGTTGCCTGGAATTCCATCTGTGAAGGCAGGGTGACTGCCTTTAGAGAGGTCTTTGTTAGTGTAGTATCCAGGCAGGCTCCTGAGGGTAAGTGGCAATGTGCTGTTTTGTGTTCCTTCTGCTTCCAGGTAGGTTAGACTATAACCTGTAAAAGGTTTTTAACCTTCAGAGCTAAGGAAGCCCAAATCTGCAGCTGTCAGGGAATTTCAGGCAGTAAATGCTTAATTAAAAATGAATTCAAATGCCATGGTTGGGGCAGATGAATTATTCATGTTTTGGAAATGAGCACTGTGATATAAAGAAGTTCTCCTGGATATGACATCACTAAGTTCTTCCTATTCATGCAGACTTCTTGAAATTAATCTGATGTCAAGTGAATGAGTCAGTTATGGAAAAGTGAGATATAATCTGAAACCTAAAATAATAATATATTCATTTCAGTGACTGTCCAGTTATTATAGGTCAAAAATAGCCTTTCATTGTTACAGGAGCAGGAAGGTTCAGTGCAGGACATTTGCTGGGTTCAGGTCAGGCTGTAAAGCATCATAAGGCAGGTAAGTTTCCAGCCCTTGCAACCTGGGCCCATGTTTATATCCTCTTGGTGTTCTTCTGACTTAGGTGAGCACTACACGAGAAATGTAATGTAGCTGTAGTTTGAGCATATTTTGAGGAAACACACTGGTGTTGCACTCTGCCTTCACAGCACCTTTGGTACTGGGCATCTGTGTGCACAAAACCAAGTTAAAATAATGCTGCAGCAAACCCATGCCTTTCCTTCCTGGTGTTTGCTGTTGTGGGAGTAGAGTAGTTGTTGACTTGGAGCTCTGATATATGTTCAAATCCCATTTCAGTCACAGACACAAACTGCTTGAGCTGCTGTAACTGGCTAGTTTTAAATTCAGTCAGGTTTGAGTGGGCTATGTGATTAAATTTTATGCTTACCACTGCTTGGTTGCTCACAGCTCCCTACGTTTTTTTATAATAAGCACTGCACAAAGGCCTGGAAAAACTGTGGTTAAAAATGAAATGTAAAGACTGACCTTAAATATTGCATTATCTATGAGTTGTAATAGAAATGTTGCTGGTTTTTAATGGGCAATGCTCCCCAACTGCTCTTTATCAAGGGGAGCTGTTACTATTGATAAACTTTGGACCAAGCAGTGGTACTTTTGTTGGCAATCCAGTATTGTCATAACAGACTGTGTTTGTTTAGTGTGCTGGTTACAGAAAGAATGTACACATACAAATTAGTATGTTTTTATTCATGTTTCCTGTCACAGTTCTTTAGTTAGATGTGGAATAATGTGTCAAAAAAAATTATGTGTCAGACATTCTGCATGCTGAGGTATAATCCTTTTGCAATGCTAATGCTCTTTTTTTAAATTATCTGAATGTAATAAGCAATGCAGACTTAAATATTTTGTGAGCTTATATATCTTGCAAATAGCCTACTTGGAAGTTTTATAAACAGTGTTTGTTATTTCTGTTCCGTGTGCTGCTTTGTAATAACTTACTGAAACTGAAGCAACTAAACTAAGGATCTTACAAGGTTAGGTCTTTGTTTTCCTCACAGTGAAATTATTACAGCTGTAGGATGAGAGGAGGGGATTGCTCTCATATGCAATTATCCCCATATATATTCACCTGAAGTGTCTCAGAAGAAATATCCCCTGAATAACATGAATAAGAATTGGAAGTGAATTGGAAAAATGGAGTCTGGGGAGGCCAGAGGAACTGCAAAAAAACCCCTGTAATAGCAGCTGCAGTGGGTCGGACCAAGAGGTTTTTTTATCACACTGCAAAAACCAGACACCTGGGGAAGCAAGAGGGAAGAAAATGACAAGCCCATGCACTGCTCAGGAGTGCTTGTCATACAGAGCTTCCAACAATTCTTAATCCAGAAGACTTCCTGTACTAGGATGTAACCTGTGGTGGCTTTCTGTTCCAGGTATGTTCCCTCTTTTGCCCTTGAATCCTTGTACATTTTTGTCATCTCTTGGAAACTGAGGAGCTCCACAGCTCTGCTACATTTTGTTTTGACCATGACTCCCAGTAGCTGGTATTGTTAGATCTCACGAGGAGAACACTTGAAGTCGTATCCTGTGCCTGCCTGTGCATTGACCTGATGCCAACTAGAGAAAGTGAGTATAAAAAAAGTTGATGTCTTTCAGTTGTGAGGAAAGTCTCTTGATTTATTTCAGTGCTAGAAACAAGGCTTTTTTTCCAAAATTCAAAGCTTTCTCTGTAAACATTATTTTTTCTTGCTACTAATGGGTTTTAATCAGCAAAATCTTTCACAAAGCAAATGCTTCATGATTGAAGCATGTGAATGGAGTCTTTGCTTCTGGTTAGGTACCAGGTGTGTTTTATGTAGCTGTGATCACCTCAAGTGCTTTTACGGTGATATCTGTGAATCACCCTTCTATTTTTCCCTCACACTGGTGTTAGAGGCTTAGAAATGACCTTGGCTTAGCCTGTCACACTTAGTTCTTTCCTTTCAATAGATGCTCTGTATTTTACAGAGAGCAGCTGTTGCTGGTGGTAGCAATAAGGCCAGGATGTTTTATTCATTGATGATGTTACACCCCTAATATGTGACCACAATAGGCTCCTTCATAGCACATTATTGAATGCCAAAAATAATCAGTTCTTTCAATCATAAAATAGCAACAGCATCTCATTTGTATTTAGGGGAAGAGACCTCAGAGTTAATCTCATCATCTTACATTTGTGATTTGGAAATGGTTATAGAGTCTTGTAATACATTTGGACATAAATTTGAGCAAGGCTGGCTTAACTCTGAAGAGATGTTCCCAAAGTTGCCCAAGCAAACTTGAAAAGCATGAGGGACTCCTAAATTAAAGGAAGATGAACAGAAAGCATGCATCACAGGTTTCCTGTAGGAAAGAAGCAGAAGCAATCCTGAAGGGAAGGGAGGAGAAACTTACTATAGAAGGTTCCCAAGCCAAAACAATATTGTTTGTGCAGTCAGCTGTTAGGGAAATGTGTTCTACAGATGTGGCATCCCTGGACCTGTGCTGGAATGCAACAGTGTTGTCAGCAATGTGGGTGTAGCACATCTCTTGTAGTGTAGAAATTGAGCTTACACCTTCAATTTCTCAGGCCTCTAATGAATTTTAATGGACTTGCTGTTCTAGGAGAACTTTTGTCCTCTTCATGTTTCACATCCATTCCTGTTTCATTCTTTGGACTACCTTCTTTTGCTCTGAACACAGCATGTAAAGATGGGATCAAAGGCATCATGGTAGTTTGGTTTCTGCACAGTAAAACAAATCCATTGAAAGCTCTCAGTCACTGTCTTCTACCAATCTTCATAACGCCTGGCATGTCAAGTAGTTTAATTGTCTGGTTTGGGAGCAGTGGTCTATTTCAAAAAAAGATTAATTGACTTCCACTTTAAAAATTCCATAGCTACAACTTAAGGCATCCTTAGAATCAGATTACAGCCAAGTTCCTAGGCAAGAAACCTTTAATCTTTGCTCTTCATCGCTTTCTTTTGCTGTCTTCTCCCTGGGCCGAGTACAAACACTGCAGCAGGGAGGCTCTTCTGACTGACCTCTCAAATCCACATCAGCTCTCCTGGCAGTTCACTGTGTAAGCCAGCTGCTGCCTTCCCCCTTGGAGCTCCCTGTACGGAGCACGGCACAGTCTCACCCGCCAGGGCACTCTCCTAACACAGCTCTAAACACTCCAGGGTTTTGTTTGTCAGAGGGAGAGAAGGAGGATTAGGCAAGTGGGACAAAACATATAGTGGAAAGCTCTAGTTCTTTAAATGTCTGTCAGACTAAAGCCAAAGTAAGAGGGGACTGTAAACTGCAAGGGAGCAATAGGGGTTTAACTGCTGTTGCCTCCCATTTGTGAGCTATTTCCTTGAATAAGCATCTGGGGGGTGTCAGAGCTGGACTTGGTGTCAGTGCTATCAGTCCTACACCATGAGGTCTTCAGTCTTGTAAATACAAAAAGACTTTTTTCTGTAAATAGTGGTTCTAGTATTGTGTCCCACACAGCACCTTCCACACAGAAATACTGAGCTACAGTTCTACACAAGGGTTGCTCCACATGAATAATTGCTTTGTATGTCTGACGAGCAGGGAGAAGCGGAATGAGGAATCCTCCCCCAAGATGGTGAGAAGGAAGCTTTTAAATGTGGTCTTTATCTGGGGCATGGAACTGTCTGCAGTTTCTACCACTGTTAGCTGTTGTCAGCATTAACTTGCAGACTTGTGTTTGATAGCTGCAAAAATAGTTCTTTCACCAGCAGCACCCAACTGGGAACGTACTGGAGCAACCTCCTGGCAATTGCAGGCTAATGGCTTAGAAGCAAACAGTGAAAACTTTGGAAACAAAACAAATCCACACCACACACCCCCACCCCTCATCCCCTTGGCCAAACCCTTTATTAGAATGGTTAAAGATTTGACTCTGTATTGGTCCATGTTCTTTAGCTTTATTCCTTGAGAGAAACCTTTATTATTTAACTTGACTAAGACATAGTGACCAGCCACTAGTTTTAGAGATAAGGACGTACTTTGGCTTAGTATTAATGCCAGACAAGACAACGTTCTTTAGACACAAAGGATCAGAGTATAGTGGCTTTAAGGTGAGGGTGAGTTGGGGATCTTTAGGGGGAAATGTGTATTTTTGCATGGGGAAGAGGGAGTATGTTTAAACTCTGAGGGAGCATTGTGTAAGAACATAAGATGGTAATGTCTTCTGAAGGCAAGCCACTAGAGCTGATGGCTGAGCTGCTATCAAGGCTTGGGATGCCTGGGCTGAAACACTTGAAACATTCCTTGAGAGAGAAGGGGAGGAAATACTTTTTTCCATGTCAGTTTGTCTTACTGCCATGTTTTAGTGCTTTTGTATTTGAGTAAAACAATATTCAGATGATTGGATAGAAAGGAGCTTGGTTCTAGTTTACTCCTCCACTGCTTTTCCATCCTACTTGCTCTGCATCCTGTTAATACTTTTCTGTGTAAATCTTCAACGTGTTTTAAGTCTAAGCTTGTTAGTAAGCACAGAGCAGACTGAAGAATTCTTTCTTTCCCAGGGAATTCTTAAGTTTTAAACCTGGTTTTGTTCCAAATCCTTTAGCAGGAATGTGGAAGCATTACTGTAATACAGGAGCACTAGAGGACAGATGCTTCAAGGCAGATGTGGCTTTATGTGCCTGGAATGATAAATTAAAAAGCCAAGATGACTGCTCTGTGGGTCTGAGCTTTGTTAGATTACTTTAAAAATGCATGATGGAAAAAATCATGGAAGAAAGATGAAAACAGTTGTACATAAGCTGTCACTTGTACTAAATAGGAGAGTATTTGCAGTAAAGACAGGGATGGTAATATCTCAGGATTATAACAGGAAACAGTGGTCTGGTGTTTCTGCATAACCAGAAGCAGGCAAGAATGTAAGAAAACTAGAAAATGCCTCTTGTCATCTGGAAATCCTCCATAAATGGGAATAAACTAGAAAGTGACCTCTCTCTTAAGTGCCTATAGATTGTGTCTGCAGGGACTTGTTCTGTTTCTCTTTGCCCCAGCAGAATACTGTTCCACAAGTGTTGCTGCCAGGCACAGTGACACTTCCACTTTCTAAATAAAACCTCAGTGTGTGTGTTGTGTACACACTTGCCACAGCTGATGGTCTCAGCAGAAAGCACAGTGCTTAAAATAGTCTCGAAACAGCAGCAGGCGAAGGAAGGAAAAGGTTCTTAGGAAAGGTATTTAGATGCAACATGTCTTTGTGCACTCCAGAAGCAGAAAGCCAACTCTCTCTGCCCTGTAGATCAGCAAATTCTCATCAGGCCTTTCTAAAAACCTCTCCTGAGACCTTTCCTAGCAGAAGATTCAAGAGCCCCCATCTCTCCCTGCCTATCTCGTGCGAGCTCCATCACTGTGGATAGCTGAGGGCGTTGTGCTGGTTGTGGGGTTAGGTGTGGTGCCTTCCCAGGCTTTTCCCTCTGGGTTGGTGTGTTCATTGAGATGGTGCAGAAAATATTACAGAGTTTGGTTTTTTTCCTTGATCCTGTTTCTCCCTTATTACATTATTTCCTGTCCATCCTTTTCTCTAGAGTGAAAATACTGTTTAAAAATATCTTCTAAAAATATTTAAGTCTTTGAGGGCGTTACGGAGCAACATCTGCATATGTTGTTAATCTGCTGAAGTGCTTTGTGAAGCAAAAAATGAGTCACATATGTGACTTACAATGACAAACTTGGTCAGACTGAAGAAATATGAATTCTTTGATAAATCAAGCAGTGTTGTCCCTGTACTTGATGCTATGGAATCCTAATGTAAAAGAAGAGCCTGGTGAGTAACAAGCTTTCTATAAAACACATGAAGGGGATTGTGGACAGACATTGACTAACACTGGCGTAATACAGCTATCAGCATTGAGCAAATCAGAAACAAACCTGGTACGACTCACTTCCTTTTGACCTGAGAGATTTCAGTCTATGCTGAGAATTGTTCACCAGCCAGAAGCTGGTTTAACAAATGTAGCCATACCCTTGTCCTAAGGAAAACATTGCTCTATAGTCCCAGGCTAAGGACAGCTTTTGCTAACAACTGAATGAGATTGGGCTGATGTAGTGAATTGCTCATAGGAGCAATAAAACAAATCAAACTTAAACATCTCTACTGGTTTCCTTGTGTTTCTCACCCAGTAATGCTTCCATAGCTTTAAGATTTATTGTGTTGGCTTTTTTTGTTGTTGTTTTTGTTTTGTTTCGTTTCACAAGGAAATGAACACTAAAGGTTATATTAAACAAAACAGAAATAAAAGACATCAACTGAGCCAACTGAAGTAATATGTAAAGTGCATGTGTTTGGTCAGCTTAGGCTTGCTTTCTACTGTCTTGTTAGAAAGTGAGTTACTTCCTGAAATATCACTGCAGAGCAGCTAAGCCTCTTCACAAGTCCAAGTGTCTGGATGGCACAAGAGTAAAACATTTACTAAAACTCTGACATCAAGGAAGGCTTTTCTGAGAGATTAACAGTGGTATTGATGAACAAATCAGTGTTAATCCTTCCTGTGCTCCAGATCTTCATCCTGCTGGTACTGCAAAGCACTGGATCTGCTACAAGGCTGAAGTTTATTGCTTACATACAGGACATCTCTATGCTGAGGCTTTTCAAGTAGGATCACTGGTTTTCACATGTGCAATATTTACTGAACTACAGCACTTTATCCATTCCTTGCTTTTAAGTCTAGTGTCATGAGGAGGAGACATAATTAACTGCAAAGGAAAATGATCTCAAATACTTGATCCATGCTAGACATTCAGGAATAGGGAAAAAGTAATGCCTGTCTATCAAAAGTGCTTTGCATCTTTCGGAGTTTTATTAAGCTCTGTTAATATCTTGTTGTATGAGTCCAGTAACTTGAGTTGGAGTAAAAAGTAAAAAACAAGACTAATAATTGGTTACAAAAATTAGTTTTATCTGTTGTATAATGGAAAGCAGTTCTTTAGACTCCAATCAATTCCAAAATATGTGTGTTTAAAACTGAACACAGATAAAAATTTTGGTGTCTTAGAAGGAATCCCAGTCCTGCCCACTTCTAAGTGGTTGATTTTTCAGCACTGAATATCTTAGCCTGTCAATCAGAAACTGCAGGTAACAGGAGAGTAAATGTAGAAGCATATAATTCCTTTATTTACATTCTGTAATATTATCTCAGTGGATGTTGCTTATCTATTTGTTAGTTATGCTGAGAGCTAAACAGGCCAGGAAAGAAAAATCCCATCCTCACTGGAATGAGGCTGTCCCTTAACAGCAAAGTCTGGTTTTGGCTCTCACTCCTCTATCCATGCTTCTGTCAGACAGAGCAGCTCAATACAGGCAGTGGGATCAATCACTCAGCCTCTCCTGTAATAGGAAATATTTTTCCTCATTTACAATAAGATTGACTTTGACTAGAAGTGTATCCCAAGCCTGGGATAAGGGAAAAGCCTTTTCCTCCTGTTAGGCTGGGGGAATAATGCCACGCAGGGAGCTGTGGCTCCGTTCTGGGACTGTCTAGACTGCTTGACTCTGGTTGTGCTCTGAATTAAGGCCAGACAGCGCTGCCGCTTCCGCCCGCAGCTGTGGCTGAGGCGGTGGGAGCGGAGCAGCGAGCCGGGTGCTGAGTCAGGGCAGCCGCGGGCTGCCTCACCTGGGCCGGCCCAAAGGAGGGAGCGGGCAGGTGTGCCCCAAACAGCTGTCCAAAGAGCAGGAATCTGCAAGGGAGGAAATGGTGTGAAAAGAGACCTGCCAAGGGCTGAGTAATGCCTGACTCTGTGTCAAGTCTGAGTTAGTCCTCTGGCCTCTCTCAGCAATTTGCTGACAACAAGCAGTAGGGCTGCACAGCCATTCCTGGGAAGCCAAGATTTATCTTTTGGTAAAAAATTCTAAGACCTTAAAAATAACTTCCCCTTCACTGTTTGTGTGTTGTTAAGTTATACAATCAACTAGAGCAAATAAATCCTCCCTTTCTCTCAGATACTTTCTCAAGGTACTCATAAACCACTCTTCTTTTCTCTTTCATTGCTGTTTGCTAGAGTTTTGGAACTTATTAACTCATTTGCTTTGATCAGGTCTGTAGTACAGAAGCTGTGGGAGTAGTCAGTAAATAACAATAAAAGTTAATCTTTAGCAATGTTTTTTTGTTTACCTATGATGAGGTTGCAAAGTTATGAAAATTAGTAACAAGTATCAAGTCTAGGTATAGGAGCTCTCCTCTTTCCTGATAGAAAAATAATTTTTGAGTTGACTTCCTGAACTCACAACCCCTTTTCAATTAAATCCTCTCTCACTTTCTACCCTTTTCTTTTTCCTCTTGTATTGATAATTTTTATGAGTGAACTTGTAAAGGAAAAAAAAAGAAAAGAAAAAAGAAAAGAAAAACCAACTGAAAACCAGCAGGTAAGGAGCAGCAGGCAAGAATCCATGGTGTACAATCCAGCCTACGTATTTTAAAAGGTTGCCATGGCTCAGCCTCTTAGTCTATTGTGTTTTCTGTGTGCTTCAGGACTACTTTAATTTAGCTTTCATGATAAAGTAAAATCTGATTGTATTAAAATAGAACAATTTGAGCAACCTGGTCTAGTGGAAGGTGTCCCTCAGAGATGATCTTTAAGGTGCCTTGCAACCCAAATCATTCTATGATAATATTGAAGTTTTCAAAATCAAAGCAACTTTCTATATTCATTTAGTGAGAAACTGAAAAGGTCAAACAATATCAGTGTTCAGTGCTTGCACTTGGAACCCTTTATACATTACACATTTTTTCTTGTAAGCCTAAACACCGTGGGTGGGTGAATGTAGGCTGATGGCCATCACAAAAGGGGAAAAAAACAGACAATCAACAGTGACTGTAAATTTCCACTCAGAGGGGAAAGACGAAACTGACTCTGAGATGTGCTTCATTAGCTGGTGATGAAGAAAGCTCTTTTCTTTCTGTAAGGTCTTTGGATCTTTGAAGGAATAATTAATGAAAATGAAAAGACAATGTTAAATGCATGCAGGTCAAAGTTTTAATATACTATTTTTGTCTACACTGAATTAACCCAATTCCATCACAACCTCAGGAATACTCAGTGATTACTAAATCCTGTCTCTTTAGTACGTTAATTAACAGTTCTTTAAGAAACATCTCCCTTCTGGCTCTATTAAGTGGCCTGCCATTACTCCGATTATTTTACTTTCTTCCATGATGATCGTTCTCCATTGAAAACGTTCTCTAAGTGGCTTTTAATTTTGCTCACTCTGAATCTCATTAGCTTTACTTGATGCATCTGATCTTTTTAGAACTGAGCCTGCAAAAGTCCACTTACAACCAATTTAACAGATTTAGAAGTAAAATGATCTCTTTAGAATCTAAGTCCTAAATCTCATCAGTGATCCCCATACCCAGTTCCAAAGGTGTAGGGAGATAAACCTATACTTTAGGGCGTCTCTATAACAAATGTAACTTCCGTTCTTTGCACAGGTCCTTTAAGGTAGGATTTTCACTTTGTTGCAGCTATGGCGTTACAATTCATCACTTGTGTTAGAGGCCTCAGCACAGACCTGCTACAACCTCATGTGTTTTATGAGGCCTTTTCTTGGCTTTTTTTGTGCTTATTGTATGAATGTTTTTCTTTCAGGACTCCTGTAACACTGTACCTGTCCTCTGGTAAATATGTATGGGATATTTTAATCTTTTATGTAGAGCTTGAAACATTATTACTTATTCTGCTACTTTTTATCATGCTCACACGAAAAAAGCAAACCTAAAAGTTCAGACTTTTTGTGGCAATAGGGGAAAGATGATTAAACTACAATCCTATTACCATATACAAACTAATATTCTGAATTAATATGAGTTATTTCCATTTTATAGGTGTTCCAGCATGTTTTCTTTTACCTGAAACACTGCTGTACTGAGCAGTTGAACTCGTGTTGGCTACTGATGGTTCTGATAGCAGCCTCCAGCTGTCTGAGCCATGCTGACAGTGGTGAGACGTTATTAGTGACAGATGATACAAGGGCCACAAACTGCGACTGCAGAGATTGAAGCTGCAGTGGATGCTGCTTCCCCAGGTGGGTAGAAATAGGAGCCAAGATCTCCATTGGGGAGGATTTACAGACCTAGTTCTTCCCAGCTCTGCACCTGCTGCTGGGGGAGGAGCTGTGACCCTGGGATTTAAAATTACTTAATTTAATAGACCATGTGTTTGAAAATAGTTTGGGGTTTTTTTCTCCCTCTCCACGGCTGAGTCCACACTGGCACTTTCCTTGCTCTTCATTTTAACAGCTTTCCTTAAAGACTGTCTCCCAGCCTTGTTCAGAAAGACTTTGTGAGATCAGGCACGGATCTTCTTTTTTTTTTTTTTTTTTTTTTTTCCGTTTTTTTTATAAAGATTTT
>VXBX01001890.1:1056646-1077821 GCA_013400415.1 Scytalopus superciliaris | reverse complement strand
GGGCCTCGGCTGGAGCCGCGCCCGCCCCCGGCCGGGACCGGCCCGCATCCCTTCCTCACCGGGGCCGCTCCGCCTGCCCGGACCCCTTTGCTGGGCAGCCGGACCCGGTCCCGAGCGGGCTGCGGGGCTCTCTGCACAATCTGGTCTCATGCAGATAATGGTGATGGTAAATACGCTGTAGAATGATGAAGGTATGGGATTTCGCTTCTTGAGGTAATGTCCCCGCAGCTGTTTAGGAGTTCTGCTGTTCCCGCGGTTGAGTGCGCTTTGCGGGAGCGCTGTGTTTGAGTTGTGCGGTGTCTGTGCGGGGCACCGAGGGGCTGAAGGGGCTGGAGGTGGAAAAGTTCGTTGTAAGGACCCTCCACGTCTGCTTCCTGAATATGTTCCAGTTTCGTGTTAAAGATTAGGCAGTGTGTGGTAGCTGGTGCGTTTCAGACCTTTGAATGCTTGTCTCTAGCTGCAGAGCCGCGGTGTTGCCGAATGAATCAGGCTCTCGTTCTCAAGTGCCGGGGCTATAGTAGCATCCAACTTTTGCCATTTTTCCCCTACTCCTTTCCCATCTTAAGAAAGGGCTGTAAAACTGGAAAAGCTGCTGGCTTTCATCATGCTGAGGGGATATTCTCTCTGTCCCTCTTAATCTTTAGCTCATAAACAAATTGTATAGTTATTGAGCAAGTCTTTTTTCAATACGTCATCTAGCCTTGTTTGCATTTCGTTATTGCCTGCATATATGAGAAGCCATCCTGTCTTAACTTGCACGTGTTGCACCATCTTTCTGTGCTATCTTAATCCTGTCTTCATACTAAAAGAAAAAAGGGTCTATTTTTGTGTCTCCCTTTATTTTTAAGTCAACATGTGTGGCTGCAGAGTTATCAAGAGACTGGTAAATGACTGTAATAAACTTTCTTCCTTGCTTTCTGATAAGGAATTATATGACCCAGGTCTCCATGAAATCACTATTTGGAACTTTTCCATTATTTTTATAAGAACTATTGACCTCCAAGTGCCCTGCTGTAAAAGAGAACAGTGTGGTTTTCAGGGAGCATGCTAGACTCCTGCATATTTATAAGGGAATTTTCTCCTCAGCTTTTTTGTTGTCAATGAAAGTTTGTTTGTACCTGCTAAGCTAAGCGCTTCATCCTAAATTTAAGCTCTTAATTGAAACTAAGTAGCTATGCAACTTACACGAACACGCTCCAGTGGTCAATTTTGAGTTTGTTGTAGTGGACATTGATATTTTGGCTTGGGAAATAGCTAGAAATACTTGTATGCAATGTCCTCCAAGCATATGGGTTTTATTGAGCATTGTGTGTGTCACTTGCTTCTTACGCCTTTCTTTTTGCTTTGGTGAATTTTTATCACCTGTTCTTTACATGAGTATAGAGATTAAGTCAATTTAGTCAAGCTAAAGCTATTTGGATTGACGAGCCTGACAACAAAGGCATGTTATCAGTTCTTGAATGCTCAAGCTGCTGTTCCATAGTCTATTTTGACCTGCTGGATGCCAAACTAAAGCATATTTAGAAGTCCAGTATGAAAGTCCTATTCCAGGAGCCAAAGTGGTGGTGCTGTGTCGGGGGGCTGTGTGGTACCTGACAGTGGGCACAGCTTTCGTACTGAGTGGTGGAATATCACTTTATAACAGTTGAAATGGGCTTCTCACACACACTGTGTTTCAAAGGAATTGCATTTGGGAGTCTGCCTTCCATTACACATATACATGGAAATCCCAGTTTCTCTGCTGGCCCCTGGCAGGGGACTGTTCCTATAAGTGTGTGGTCCTGAAAGTGCCAGGACACTCCCAGCCGTGCCCGCGGCATTGTGATGGGGCGGGTGGTTGCATCATGTAGCAGATAGGCGGTATCAAACCGTAGCTGGTGTATTCCCATGAAAATAACAATTTTGTCCCTTTTCCAAAGTATGTGGATTAGAGACTTCTTAGCATTTGAGTAATTTGTATATTATTATAAGACCTCTGACAAAATCTTGGTCTATGATGATAAAAATGCCTTCTTTTTTCTTTTTTTTTTCTTTCTTTTTTTTTTTAACTTCAGGAAAAGAGATGGCTAAACTTTTGTTGTGTCCCATAACGATTCCTTTGTTTGTAATTTATTAATAAACTTAATCACAAAGATTAGTTTAAGAAAAATTTAGAATATATTATTAGAATGGGAATGATTGATTTAAGTCTTTAAACACACATTTCATTTGGAGGACTTCTCAAAAGCTAGTGGTGCAAGAATAAAATGGGAGGCAAGCTACCACTTGTTTAATAGATTGTAATTATAGTAATTGATGTGTTTCTTCACTTGGTATTATGATGTTTATTTTTAAGCATTTCTGTTATGCCAAGAAAGAGCATTTTAAGTTGATTAAAGTGTTTCAAATTCCTGTTCTTGTAATCTAGACAGTCTGTGAATGGCAACTGAGGAAAACAAATGGGTTGCCAAGGAGCCTGGATTTTTTTATCAGGGTCCACACCAGGGAATTTTTAAGGTTCTGAACATTCACACAGGTTGAAAACTAGTAGCTTATGTTGATGTTCATTTATTAAGTTAGCTTTTGTGAGGTGCTACGTGTTTATACCAGGTATTTATATGTTAGAAAACATAAACTCAGCTCTGTACTAGAGAGAAGCCTGGAGATGATTCTGAAAACCAGAGCAAGTTTGATAAGTCTGGATTTGCTTGCCTGTAGACAATCTCTCCAACCAGTCCTGCAGCTTGTTCAGCTAAACCAATTTCAAAACTACTGAACCATAATGCCTGATAAGACTTGCTCTTGGCAAGCTGGATCCTCTCTTAAGCAGTCTAAGGGGAAGCAATGGAAGAGACAGATTCTGGTGAAAGGAAGCATTTAATTTTATGTCTCCTATACGTGCCTTTATGCTTCAAATTGACTTCCTCGATTAAGTGCTGATGAGTGAAGTGCATCTCACAGGTGCTGGGGTTCCTGGAAGATGTTGGAAGTCACCAAGAACTAACTTTGGTCTGTTTCTTACTTTGCAGCTTCTGAATTTTGCTACCTGCTGGGGTGCCCTGACCCTGTCTCTATAAGCAGAGATGTAGGAAGCACAGCAGGTCCTAATAATCCTGTGTAATGAATTTCAGTAAGGATTCCCTAACATACAAATCTGTAGTTGACGATCGCTTGGGCACTTGGGGATTGTTTTTACAAGAGCACTCTCTCACAGGAGGCTGACTCATCACATTCAGTACATGCTGAGCTCAGAGTGCACTACTGCTTTGTTTATACGTTGCTTCCATTTTTGACTGACTTCCTTGAATTGCCCTTACTCAGAAAATTAACCAGAAATTATGTCAATTGATGGCTTTCGTAAATTACAGAAGTGCATGGTTTCCTGTTCCGCTGTGTACATAAGTTTTTGGGGTTTTTAAAGAGGAAAAAGAATATAGAAGGTGTTTATTTAATTTTAAATATCATTTAAAGTAGTACAGGGTCATTTAATTTTCTCTATCTTCTTTGTCTCTTCTTTACAGTAAATGCTTTTGGGAGTTTTTTTGACTGCTTAGGGATCCAAGACCTACAACCTCATATCAATTTCTGTGTAACTCAGAGTATTTCTAGTCAGATTTATATTTGAATGGGCAAGGTTTTTGCTTTATTAACTCTTTGATGTCATAAAGTAATAACATCTGTGCCTTATGTGTTTTATTTCTTCTTTTTACTGCAGGACATTTCTTCTGGTGGGAGCCCCAAAAGCAAACACTACCCAGCACAACATTGTGGAAGGAGGGCAGGTGCTCAAGTGCAGCTGGAACTCCAACAGGAACTGCCAGCCCATTATCTTTGACAACACAGGTAACGTGTGGGTCACTGTGAGGGCAGATGGTGTGTCTCTGCTCTGCTGCTGCTGTGAGGAAGCAGAAGCGATTCAGGTTTCTTCATGGTCAGTGTGAATGTGATTGTTTTTGGACTGGCAGTTTATCAAGGCATGTTTGTTTTTTCCTTTTCCTCTCCTCTCTTTTAGAATTCTGTTGTCCTTGGTACACGCTGAAAGCCTGAGTGAGCAAACATTATTCTTCTTGTGTTTTAACCTATTTATATTTCCCCTTTGTACTTTACAGCAATCCTAAAACATTTGGCAACCTAATTCCCAATAAACCCTGAGGGATTTTTTTGCCTACTAAGAACATGACATGTGAGCAAAGATACTTTTCAGTATCAGCAACGGTGGTCTAGACAGGAACACTCAGAATCTTCATCTGAAACCAGGAGTATAAATTAAAAACTATGGGAAAATGTAGGTTTTTTCATTTTCCCCCTCAGTATTTGTGACATCTACGATAGCAGCACTCGGGTGCCTCAGGTCAGAGCCATTCCTTACCCATTTCTGAAGCACTAAAAGCCAAGCAGCAGCACTGTGGACATTAAACATTCAGTCACTCTTTATGCTCTGGTGCACACAATGATTTCCACAAGCTGTGGCAGGTCATATGAGAACACACTGCATGTGCTTTTCTGCTCCAGCCACTCAGTGTTGAATCCTGTTTTCCACAGTGTGTTTCAGGCCAGTGGAAAAACCTTCCCATGTCATGGGAGTGGATTAGCAAGAACCATGTGGTAGGGCAGAGGAAGCACCTGTGCTTTTAAGGTCTGGTTGGGTATAATTCATTCTTGCCTCTGCCTGTATTCTAACTTGGCAGTCTTATGGCTGTTAGCTTGATGCAGCCTTTGTAAATACTGTGCAATGCAGTGAAGAAGCTTTTCTTCCCATTCCATTGCCAAGGTATGCCACAGAATGCTGTTGGTGTTCAGATTCGTGAAATTTCCCTGTATTTTTATGAAAACTATTAAGTTACTAGTTCTCTTGCAAAGTGAAAAAAAGAAGGTGGTACATAATGGTACAGGACAAAACCCAAGTTGTCATCAGTCTCTTTACTTCACTCTACAGGAACATTTCTTTCACATAACTTAAGATCTCTTCTAAGCTGATAAGTGTGACATTTTGTCTGATCAGCATAAGACAGAAAAGTTGGTTTTAATTTCTTATGTATTTTTTTCTTTATTTGGCTTTTGGCTTATTGTTAAACATATTTGTATTCTAGTAGGTTGGATTTTTCTTTCAAGAAAGAATCTAGATGACCCCAGTGATTAAACATCACTAATATTATAGCCAAAATATTTCTGGTGGGGAAAGATGAGCCATGCAGGTAGGTTCTAGATGCATCTTTCAATGCCAATTGCAGTGCATTTGTCTGTTTGTATTGTGAATATTTGCTTTTACATATGCCAGGCAGGGTAGGTGGCTGCAGAGGCTACACTGCTTTCCTGTATGTCTGTGCTTAAGGTATTTTCCACTGAGCAAACTAACAGTGTTTTGCTCATCATTTTCCTTTAAGTACCAGGCATGTTCATTGCTTGAAATTTAACAGTAAAAATAGCAGGTCATAACAGTTTAAGAGGATTTATTTCAGGCCCACTTTAACTCATTCCAGCTTTGTGGCAATGAATGGGGAAATAATGCATTTGTCAATTATTCTCCTGGTGAAAAGAGGCATTGTATTGCAGCATGATAAAATAATAAATGCCCTGAGACAAAAAATAAAATGTCTTTTTCTTTGTGCATAATACAGTGGTCGATTCCCTGCATTCTGAGGACAATGTCATTGCCAACACAGCATTAAACCCCACTCCTGCCCCTGAGGGAACCAGCTTGGGGGAGGCTTGGGATCCACTGTGAGGAAACAGGAAGTGGAAGATTTGACCACTGACTTGTGGTGCCGATGCAAAGGGGATTTTGGTGGATGACTAAATGCAACCTCTGCAAGAATTCAGGTTCATCCATCACTACTTAACCTTGGTGTAACATGATTTGTAACCCAGAGGTATTGCTTAGCACTGCAAAAAAAAGGCAGATTTTTTTATTCCCCCCCAGCCTATTTAGTTGTTCTGTCAATGGAAGAAGCAGCACAGGTTCTGCATCATTACTTAGATGTGTTTCTTCAGAGTCCTTTTCTAATTGTTTACAGCTAGTGAGAAATCTGACCTGTGAAAATAATGCAAATGTTTGTACTCATGGCTTTCCTCTGTTCACCTGTTGATGCCAAACCCCATAGGTGGAATTAGATGTCCCATAATTATTACAAGTCATGCCCCTATTCCTTCTGCTCCTCTCTGCTGGGTGGCACAGCTGGAGATCCTGGACCAGGTCAAGCACTGTCTCTTGCTGTCAGTGTGTGAGAGCAGGGGCTGTGGTTCTGTGCTGTCAACATGGGAATGGAGGAGAGAGCAAGGCTTGTTCTGTGTGAGGTTATGTTTGTCCCCTTGTCTCGTGGTTATGTCACAAATAAATACGAGAGTAGGGTTTCAGAGAGGTCCATCAAGCAGGTTTTTGCTCTATCTATTGTTATTATATCTAATAGTATTAGTATAATTTCTTCTTAACCATTCCTTGTATTTTAGTTAACTTTTTTCCTGGCTTTATTGGTCCTTTTCTCTTCCCCATCTGTACAAAGGCCACACTGAGCTCAGCTGCACAGCAGTGGGCGCACAGAACTGGGGTTGTTTTTGAACTCTTGCTTTTAGCTTTAATACTGTATTTGCACAGCAGAGTGGTCATTTATGTGAGCAAATGCCACAGCTCTTACATAGCCTGGGAGGGAAGGTACCAGCTGCTTGATGTTAATCTTTAGAGGAATTTTCCAGCCCTTAGGTTGCTTGTTGCTTGCATTTACCCTCACTCCAGCTCCCCTGGAGGAAATGGGTAAGTCATTAAGCTGATACTTCCTGTAGTATGGAATTTACTACTTTGTTTATTCCTTCCTGTGGGTGACCACTCAGCTCTGTGAGGACGGAGCTGGGCAGTAGGAGTCCGTTCATGGAACTTGAGTGGCTCTCGTGCTGAATATATGTATTTCCCTTTCTCATGCCCTCCTCATCAGCCTGTAACATTAAAAAAACCCCTTGTTAAAGCATATAGCTTAATTTTTAGATCTCTGGGGAAAAAAAAAGAAAAAAAAATCAGTCTTCTTTCACTACTCTTATACAGCATATTTTCCCATTTAGAAAAGTAATACATTTCATAGAATCACAGAATGGTTTGGGTTGGAAGGGACCTTAAACATCATTCAGTTCCAACCCCCACTGCCATGGGCAGGGAAAACGTGTGAAGGAGAAGAGAGATCTCCCAGCACAATGGTTACACTTACTTAAAAACACACGAGAGAGTCCTCTGTCTGTGTGTCGCTGTGCATGTTACACTAATTGCTTTTGGCGTTCTGGTCTGTATGGTGGCTTTGGAAGGCAAAATGTTTATATCACACATTAGCACTTCCCAAATGTAAAGATGCTTTGCTGTCGGGCTTCTCAGCATTTTAGCATTGACATCAGTTGGCTTTGATTTAACGTAGTTATGACTATGTGAAAATGCCATAGCAGACGTGTGTGGTAGAATGTGCCCTCAAATTCAGGGGTGCACTGAGCTGTGGTGCATATACATGTGTCTACAAGGCCAGAAAGGGAGAATATTATTTTTCAAAAAGGCTTTCAAGTATCATTAGACATGTGCTTCAGGCTGTCTTCTGGTCTTAGAAGCGAGTAAAGATTAAAGTTAAAAAGGACCCAACCACCAGAAGAAACTTCGCATGCACACCTTCGTTGGTCCTGGTGCAAAACTGAAATAGGAAGCAGTGCTGCTCTTACTGTAACAGATTCTCCTGCAAGTCTGGGTAGAATCTGATTTAAAAATCTTTGTTTACCTTATTTCTTTGTTTACACTGCAAATTCAGTAGCTGAATGTGCCACTGTCCCAAAGCTGAAGTTTCTGCACCTTGTGTTCTTGTATATCTAGACTTGTTGCTACAATTGCCACACCATTACCACAATTTCAATGGAATCATTATGTCAAGTCCTTGGGATTTTCTCCCGCTGCCTTAGTTAACTTTCAGAGTTTCAGGGTGTGTGGGAGACTACATTTTTTCAGGACAAGCACTGAGGGGAAATTTATATTCTCAAGGTAGCAAATTCTTCAAAATTGCCATAAGCAGAATCAATAGTAATAAATCCTTTCCTTTGCAAGATATTTTATGTTTCACATTTCCATTGTCAAAAATCACAGATTATAGCTCAGGGTGGGTAAATATTTGTCTTGATTGATTCTTAGCCATTCTCCACAATAGATAATTTTGTGACTGAAAATTTAGGGTTTTTTTTTGTTTTAATCCATACAAATAGGGAAATGTTCTGAATTTTGTCAAGAAGAAAGTATCTGGCAAAGCTAATGGTGAAAAAACTGCTGTTAGGGCCAGCCAAGCCCTTATACTACTCTTTTTGCATGACTGATTGGAGAGGTGGTTCTGCTCTTAGAAAGCTGAGCTGTTGGCTTCGTCTGCCAGCTGCTTCACAGCTTTATCCAGGGAAAACATACTTCTTGTGGGTAAACTGTAACAGGAATGCACTTGACACAGCAGCACATTTTCTGTTTCTGATCAGTTCTGAGACAAAGGTCCAAGACCATTTTTTAAGACACATCAATGTCCCTTCCCTTTGGTCCTTCCCCAGCCTTCATGGACTGGTACAGCAAAGTTTTCATAGATAGCAGCAAATGTTACTGACAGTCTTTCAATACTCTTGCTGAACAACGAGATTCTTGAAAATTTAAAGGGTTTTAGTCAAGTTTTATTTTGTGTAGTTGTCCATTTTTAGTGTAAAAAATTAAACATGTCTTTTGCTGTGCAAGAGGAGGATCAAAAGTTCACTGAGCCAGTTGACAAAACCAGTTTGCAGAGGGGTGGTCAAATGTGCTTTCCAGGAAAATCAACAAGTCATCTTTGTTTTTATTAATGTGTTTTACAGTTTGGCATGCAAGGAATGGCAGGGTTGATGCACTTAGCTCATTGTCTGATGTCTAGATAAATACCTCCATTATTAGGATATGGGATTTTAGAGACCAGAATCACCCTGAGTTTTCATTTCAACAAACAAAAAAATTCTTCACAGACCTATGTAACCAGTTGGAGTTAATCAGGCTGTAGACATGTGTAGCAAATTAATGTAAATCACAAGAGTTTCCTATGTGCTTCTTTTCCAAAAGGAAACCATCTTCATAATTATTCGTATTATTTTACTTTGGGGTCCTAGCTCTTCATCAGTCAAGAACAGTGGGAAGTGAATTGGTAGAAATACCATTTCTTCAGGTTCCCATGGCTTTTCATAAAAACATAACACAATTATTTTGTTACCTGCTGCTTTTTTAAAGGAATCTGAGAAATGTACCTGCTGCATTACAGGATGCTTGGAAGCACAGCTCTTTGTCAGCATCAGAAAGTGCAGTGCTGACACTGTTTCAAGAGCTGCTGCATTTAGAATGATGAAATGTAGACAGCTCTATGAACTGCTACAAAGGAAAATATTCTCATAAAACAACTTTGAACTTCTGTGCTAATGAGTTGCAGATTTCTTGAGCAGATTTTGTGTTTAGCCCAGAAAGATTTGCTTGCTCAGACAATGTGTTGTTTTGCTCTTCTGAGGCACTTGGTAAACCATGGATGCAGGGCTGAGTGGCCGCCCCTTCTCCCAGGGAAAGCTTTCCCTACTGTTCTCGTTCTCTGTGGCACACCTCAAAATTCAGGACTGGCAAAACTTACAGAAGCTGTTGAATACTAAAAACTAGGAGCATCTCAAACGTTTTCAGCTCGGTGTGGTGTGTTTTCATTGCTTTGGGAAAAGAATTCAGTGTGGCCTCTGGCTGGAGAAAGTTTTATCATTGACAATTGTCCCGTCCCTCCTCTTCCCCCTTCCCATGTGTTTTGACACAGCAGAGTAATTTTAGAGAAATTACTTGCTCTGAAATGCTTTTGGATAAAATTGTTTGGAGACTGGTTATTTTGATCTGTGCTAAAAGAGGAGAAGGCTTTTGCAAAGGAAAATACTTAGAAAGAACTCGCCTGATTCTGCTTTATGTTTACACATTTCGCTTTTTTCTAACCCCACTGGGTGATTTGAAACAATAGGAGGCTTTGTTTGGAAGCCTAAACCACAAGTTTGGCATGGCTGGATCTATCTGTGACCTATTTAGCTTGAAGTGGGTGTTATAACTGCCTTGGGCAGCTTTGAGCAGTACGATGGTTCAGCCTAAGATGTGGTGATGTTGAAGTTGTGACTGGAGTGGGTGCCGTGAGCTTACATTTGCCTTTTGGAGATTTTGATTGTTTGTGCAAATGAGTCAGTTGTTCATAATTCCATCATTTCCTTTTATGGAATAAGGAAGTGTGGGATAGGTGAAAACAGCTTGCTTTAACAAAGTGCTGTTGTATTTTTAGCTGTTTTTTTTTAATTGACATTAGTGTGCCATCCCTGGGGGATTTCAATCTCAAAGGCTATCGATTTAGCCAACAATAAAGCAATAAATCTTGCGAAGACCATTCATTCATCTGTAGTGAAATGGGTTGGTTTTCATCTTGCTCTATCTACCATTACCTCAGTGCCATTCAAGTTTGGTTGCTATCCTTATGATATGTGCTGGATAACTTGGGCGTGTGCCTTGGGGTCTGGGTGCTGCTCTGAACGCAACAGAAGGCGGCAGAACGTATCAACCTCCTCCGCACTTCTTACAGCTGACAGTGGAGAAATGCTCATGCCTTTGTGATTAGGTAGGCTCCTGCACGGATACTGCTGCCTCTGTCTGTGGGTGGCTGGATCTCAATGGTATGACTAGCTGGGGAAAAAAAAAAAAGTGGCAAGGGGAAAGATGCTTTTGTTCCAGCACCGCCTGGGGAAAAAAAATGCGGGATTCTTACCTCAGAAGAGGGAAGGGGAGTAGTGGGAAGGTCTGTATTCTTGTCTCCCTGAGTCATCACAATACACTGTGGCTCAACCAGGGTTGCTAAACCATCAGCTGCCTCTAAGCATGGGGAGTTTCTAGTAAAGGTAAGTTTCTACTCACTGACTCCTGCGGCGTTAGCTGAGGTTTTTGGATGGCACATACTTTACACCGCATCAAGTTCCCATGCAGATGAAAGCAGGGCTCTTGCATATTTTATAACTTCGCCTTTCTTTTGGTTGGCTGCATAGTTTCCTTTTACCTAGAAGTGGAAACGTAATTTACTTTGAATTGGTATAATTATAAAGAGATTTATTTTAACCTCAGTTCTGTGAATTGGGTGACTATTTACGTTTTATAACTTTTAAAGTATTCTTAATATGATGACACTGAACGAAGTTTTATCAGTTCAGTGCCTCTTGACTCCTAATTATCTCAGTTAAGTCCTGCAGCGAAGATCAGGGGCAAATATTTAGTTGAGTTTGCTCATTACCATAAAAACAGGCGGGCTGCAAGTTACAACTCGATCCACTTACTTAACAGAGACATTTTGTAGTAACTCCTTTGTTTCTGTAACTGATAACATTTACCTTGGGAAAAGAAGATGCCAACTATCCAAAGCTGATAGCTAAAAGAAATCCAGCACTGAAAGGACTTTTGATCTTTTGATTAAATTTGGAAGATGGATAAGAGTTTTTTTTCCTTTTTCTGTCATTTCTGTTCAGCATCTTTCCATGTTAATTTCCAGTTATAAATTTAAAGCCTATGTAATGCAGTAAAATGAAAATGTTCCATTGCTCTGTCAGCAACAACACACCTGGGTTTTTTGTTTTGTTTTTTTTATAATTCTGTTCCTGCCTTGACTGCCCCATCACCCAACCTGGAAATTGCTTTGTGAGGCACAGCATTGTAGGTTTGACACGTCAGCCCTTTTTCCCTAATGAAAGAGTTATCTGGTATCATCATGGGATGCCTATTAAAGTGAGAAGGAGCAAAGGAAAAATCACGGCATAAGCTGCCTTTACAGATAGGAAATAATACCTTCTGGTGAAATGGTGTAATCCTGGAATTAATGACCCATCCAGCCGAAGTCCCTGTAGTCACTGCATTTTAGTATGGCAAATAGCATTGCATAAAAACTCTGAATGTTTTCTTGAATAAATCTAGTCACAATATAGTTTGTCTTGCCTAAATATATTTGTTTGAATGTTTCTTTAAAGGCCTTTTCAAGGTCAGGCTGCATGGAGCTCTGAGCATCATGGTCTAGTGAAAGATGTCACTGCCCATGGCATGGAACTTGATGGTCTTTAAGGTCCCTTCAAACCCATACCATTCAGTGTTTCTGTGATCAAAATGCACATCATTGGTTTAAAGACCAACGGTGTTCTTGAGATACTCTAAAGAATTTAGAAATACAGGAAAACCAGCCATGGCTATGAGAACCCTTGCAGTGGTAAGGCTGCCCATAATACTTCAAAATATTGGCCTGGATTTCTAAATCCCTGGTTTAAATCTTACCTGTATTAACAGCTTACTTCATTTAAGATAGGTACTGTTTTAAAGGGTATGAGGGAGGGCTTTTTTATTTTTATGTAACTACCACTACAAAAAATGATACCAAGATAAGATAATGAAGTTGGGTACTCTGTTCTGAAACACAGAAATGCTGAGGTTAGTCCTGTACCTTCCCGTAACACATCTACTTTATGGTATGCCTAAACCACCTTGCTCTGAACTGTGGTTTGCAACAGTGAGAGCTCACATTTAAGTGCTTTTATGTTTGTTTTTTCCCAGTTGTTTCTTGATTAAATCAAGGGGATATTTTGTAAAGGGGTGTTTTCCAGATTTCCTCATAAAACCAGTTTCTCTTCTGGACCTGAGGGAAAGGCTTATAATCTATTTATACTGTTTTTCCTGGGGAGAATTCTGAATGACTGTAGGTAAATAAAGATAACTTTATTCTTGAATGGAGAGTAAACATCAGATTTGGACTGTATTTAATGTTTGCAACTTTTTATCTGAGGCATCTATCAATGTTTCCAATGTATGTACTTTCTATTTGGTGTAGTTTTTATGTCCTAATGCACTTTCCAGTATTACAGCCAATTTTCAAGGCTCTCTCCCTAAACCCCCACCTCCTCCCCACTTAGCTTTACAGAACTTAGAGGCTTTGAATACAAGATAAATTGAATGTAAGGAATCTTAACCTTGTAGCACAGGTTGGTTTGTTATGTACATCTGCACTGACATTGGATAATTTGACTAAGATGTTGGCAAAATATTTTTACAATAGTAGTGTGCTATAAATAAATCCACTTAGCTAAATTGCCTGGTGGAGCACATTTGACTATGGGGTGTGGAGGGGTTTTGTAAGAATGACAGTTCCTAATTTGTTATTTAGGCATTCAGAAATTATGATGCTAGCTTCTGAAGTCATGACATTTGGAACAAAAATTGCATTTGGCACATAATCAACTTTGTGGTCATATTCATTTGCCTTCCAGTTTAGGGATTTTGATCTTTTATATGCTAACTTCTATCTCAAAGCTTTCTAACGTTATCCTTGATTTAGAGCTGGTTCAGGGCTTTTTTGGTACTGTAAAAAAATCTTTTTGTTCCCTAAACTCTAAGGGGGAAGCAGGCTCTTGTATCTGCTGTCCTGAGCATTGATCCCTCCTTGCAGCTCAGGAGTGCACAGGGAAAAGGCAGAGAGGGCTGTTTTGGCAGCACGTGCTTGTTAATCTGCTGGTTCCCCTCTTCTCCAGCACAGTCACCATAGACTGTGGGTAGGTGGCACCAGTAACCTCATCTTCTTTTTTTATTATCAATTTAATTTTTAGTGTAATCTTTATTATTGCTTCATGCTGATGTGTTCAGCAGAACCTGAAAGGAACTAATTTCCTTAACATCCGTGATAAAATCAGATTGCTGCTAATGACAAATGGCTGCTTCCCTGCTACTGCAACACAAATTTTCCTTCTACTTGCTGCCTGTTCTTTTAAACTTAGATGGGAAGTGTGCATCCTAGACACTTTTATAGTGCCTAGTACAATAGAATTCTGCTTTACACTATAGAACTGCTATAGAAGCGTTCGTTTTTGTCATAGATACATAGTATTGTATAAGTATTCAGCAGTGGAGAAGGGTGTAAAATGCCCCTCTATAACTATTCCCAAGTTTTACATTGTTTAAAGCTTTGTTAGGCAAGTAAAGCTGAGAGACTTCTTTGTATTCAAGAGGAGCTGGACAAGTAGAGGGCAAAAGCCAAAGCTGTTCTAGGCTGTAACCTTGGGTGTGGTTACAAGATGAATTAACTACTTCTAAAACCCTGATGCTGCCAAAAAAGGCTACAGTTCCCAGCCACGTGTTCCTGTGTTCTCCCGGCAGGTTAGCACTGCTTCCCTCCCGGTGCAGCCGGCTGGGTTGGACGTTCATCTGGCTGAATGTTTTCTTAGGAGGGCTCATTCTTAGATGGTTCACGTTGTGACTGTGTGACCTGAAGGCCCTAGTGCAGGGCCTGGCAGCAGGAACGAACATGTGGACAGGAGCAAATGGAAACTGCTGCCCCTTTCGGTGGCAGCTTCCACTGAAACCAACTCAGTCGTGCAACTGCAACCTCTGAGCAAAACTGTCCCTAGGTGGATTTTCAGGATTTAAAAGCTAGGAACGGAAAAAATGGTGATAAACCAGCGGGGTTTGTGTGTGCTAAAGACAGTTCCCTATTTGGAAAGCATCTTGATCTGGTTTTGGCTTTCTCTGCCTTGTAAAGGTGACATGCAGATCTCCAAACTACATTTTAGTCTGTGCAAGGGTGAGAGTGTTCAATGACAGAAATCTGTGTAGACGTGCCAACCATCAGGTATGTCTTTAGCACCAGTCCAATAACAGAGCGGAGGGAGGGTGACAAAGGGAAGTGAGGTTTTTAATCACCTTTGATAAAATTAGAAAAAACCACAATAGTTCTCTGTGTTGCAATGCCCTTGGCATTGGTTTCTGCCTCTTTCTAATCTGAGAACAAAAATAGTACAGATACTAGCTTGTTTTGGCTGACTTGGCAGATTAGAATCTCTTTTGTCTTTTTCATGGGTTTTTCCTAAAGGAAGTAACGCAATCTGTGGAGACATTCTTTACAAGGTGTAAAGCAAGCAAGGAAATTTTGATTCAAGTGGTCACAGGTCTCTGATTCATAGTGGGGTGGGTTTGGGGATCCCCCTGGCAGTCTAGGAGTGGCATATGGCTATTTATCTCATCAGTTCCTGTAGCTTTAGGCTCTGTAAACCAATGATTTAGGGGACTTTTCAGATATTTTTTCATTAGGTTGGCAAAGTTTCCATCACTTTTCCTATGAAAGGACACAAGAAACACTAAATGATCCAAGCTGCCGTGCTTTGTGCACTGCAGTGACGTTCAGAGTAGGGATGTTGTCACTTGGTGGAATAGGAGAAGAATCCCAGCCCCAATTCTAGCCAAGGGCAGAGCTCACATGATTCAATCAGGGCAGTATTTCTTCTAGAAGCATTACTCCTGACTGGGCTTTGGCACTGCTTCTTGAGCAGTGCTGTAATCTGCTTGGAAGTCAAATATCTCAAGTATGAGGTGTTTACTGTGTTACTGTCAAACGTGCTTTAAACTTTCTGCACTTACAACAAGTCAGCATTGTACTAATGGCCCATGTGTAAAAATTTGGCCCTATATATTAAAAAAATAATAAAAAAATCTTTTTAAAAGCCTTTTTTCTTCAAAGGGCAATATCCTCCAGTGTTACTGATTTCTGCTGCTTTCTGTATGTGTCAAAATCCAGGACTTAGGGTTTGGTTTGGTTTTTTTTTTCCTTTTTGTTGTATGGTTTCTTGTGAAATAATGCTTCTTTTTTTTTTTTCTTTGTAGGTAACAGAGATTTTGCTCCTGATGATCCACTGGAATTTAAGTCTCATCAGTGGTTTGGAGCCTCTGTGAGATCCCAAAATGATAAAATTCTGGTGGGTTTTTGATGTCCTTTAAATGCCTCAGTATAGAGATATTGTAGTGGAAAAATTGTGAAAAAAATCCAGTAGCTTAGAATTTAAACAAAATTACACTAATCAGCATGACTTGTTTTTTGTTTTTGGTTCTCCCGCCCCCCCCTAGAATTTCTTAGCTAGGCTTTGCTTAACTCTTGCTAAACAAAGATTGTGGCATTTTTCTCTTGTTTTAAAGAAAGTAGTAGAATTAGTTTGATGAAGTTAGAATGTGTTAAAAATTCTTGGTGAGTTCTTTACAAAATATTATTTCTGAAATTCTTGATGTAAATTAGTTATTTATGAAGTACAAATTGGTGATACTGTGCTGCTAGTATAAATCTCCTCTAATAATACATGGTACATCTCCCCATTTTTTTTCTTGCTCTTCTGTAGAAAACTGGAATTCCATAGTGTCATTGTGGAAGGGGAGTTTGTTTCCTCACTGCTGTGTGTTCTTCCTTAGGCCTGTGCCCCTTTGTACCACTGGAGAACTGAAACAAAACAAGAGAGAGAGCCTGTAGGGACTTGTTACCTGCTTGCCGGATCAAAATTCGTGGAATATGCTCCCTGCAGGTCAAGTAAGTACAGAACACTTTTGTTGCTTTTCTGTTTGCAATTTCTCATTTTATATTTCATGTACATTTTGAAAAAGGATGTTTTGGAGGTATTTCCTCTTTCCATGTATAGCAATTAGAGCAAAACCTAAGCTAGACATATGAATCATCCTCCAGTTGATGTTCAAGATGCAGACTTTGCTGTCTTCTAGGGAGAAAATCTTAGATCCAAGTGTCATTGAAATTGATGACTTCTGTTTTTGAAGGGACCAGTTCTGTAGTAATCATTCAAGGTCATGTAGCAAGTCCTTTTTCAAAGACCAACTCTAGAATTCTATGAAACTCAAGTCATGTATTGTATTTTATTGCTATTGAAGTACTCTAAAGCACAAACTTATTTTAGAAGAGAGGTTTTTGCACAAGTAGGTTCTGAACTCTGTGTACACATACACAGAGTAGCAATGCATTGTTTAATTATATTAGCTGGTGGACATTTTAAGTCTTATTTTCCAAATGCTTTGTATCCATGTCCTCTAGCTGGGTCGGTAGATTCTTCAGAGGTTTATAGCCTCTTTTCAAATGCACAAGTGTAAAAGTTGAATGTTGAAGCTAGGATTGTCTTTCTATTTGCTAAAAATCATTTGTGAACAGCAGGAATAAAGTTCAGTGTGGTCTAACATAACAAGAAGTTAAATAAGTATATATTAAACTAAATTATGCTAGTTAAGTAGTCACACTTTAAGGTAAGGGTGTCTCAGCATTTCTACTCTGGAGCTGCATAATCATAAGATGAACTCAGTGATAACAATTCTTGCTGGGAGGAGTCTGAGTGATATTTTTTCAGCCAGGTATGTTCTTTTTGTTTTAAGCTATTTCAGATTTTTATACCAAACCAAAAGAAAAGCTTATTCCTTATTTTCCGGATACCTTATTTCCTGAATATAAATTGCAAATATTTCCTTCCAAATATTTTTTAAGATTTAAATACAAAGGAATATGGAGTTGCTGTTCACTTTGACTGTATTTGGCTAGAACACGTCAATGTTACATGTATGTTAGGCCAGCCCCAAAGTTGTTACGCATTTGCTTGTGAATTGTTGATAAAGAGAAAATGACAGTTTAGGAGAAAAGTATTCCAAGGTTCAAGGAGTGAAAGTTTACTTAGGAAGAGAAGTATCCACAGAATTATCTGATCTAGTACTGATAATACTTATTTTCCTCCTTTTTCTTTTCTATCCTTTTGGTTAGCAACTATTGATGCGGATGGACAGGGATTTTGTCAAGGTGGATTTAGTATCGACTTTACAAAGGTATGTGATTCTTTCTCAATTCCTACGGGTCAGCAGACAAACACCCCTCGTGCAGACCACTGACAAGCACAGCTATTATGAAGCTAAATGTCAACTACCATTCCTGGGGGGAATCCCACAACCAAACAAAATTTGTTAATAGAGCAAAAATAACTTGAGACCACTCAAGCAGCTGTTCTAAACCTGTTTCTCCCTATGTCTTCACAGCAGCACATTTCACCTCTTAGAGGAACAATATAATCCACTTTTCCAGCTTCCTACCACCTCTGCTGCAGCCAGCCCTCAAGTGGAATCAGCTGCAATAGTCAGGATTTTTGAGACATGTGCTCTGAAGGGATTGGTGCACAGTAGTGTTACTTACTCAGGAATAATAACTTAGTGAACTGGTAAACAATGTCCTTGTGAATTATGTTGTTTTTTCTCATCAGCTAGCACAAGTTCACTGGTATTTTTACTGTTTTATGTTTCTTCTACTTTTGTGTTCTCCCTGCCTTTTATAGTTTTGATTTTTTTTTTTTGTTTTTAATTCACAATTACTTTTTAAATTCAAGCACAATAAAACTGTGCACAGATCTGAGAACTTACTATAGCTTTCATATTGCACAGAGAAATTGTTTAGCATAGTCTGAACATGTCAAGACTACACAAGTCCTCCTCAAAATGTGACTATTTTTTGGGTAGCTCAGATCTTATTATTAGGTCATATCCCTTCACTCTTTGCCCAAGACAACTCTTTTTTTCCTCCAGAGTAAATTGTAAAGGGCAGGATAGGACTGTAAGTGTTTGAATTATTTTACATGCACCCCTCAGGGCTACTGTACAGACTCCAACCCTGGTTAAAACCAACCTTGGGCTCTGATCCAAAATGCTAGCTGAGTGGGCAAGCCTGGCTGTAAGGGATCTCCAAATCTCTGACCTAGATTTTTCTGAGTGGTGAATATGAGACCTTTTTGGGATTAAAACCTGAATAAGTGGTTTAATTATGCAGCAAAGCCTATGGCCTAATCCAATACTTAGAGAACAAATTCCCAGCACCGGGATAGCTGATGTGGTTCAAGTTGCACAAAATTGTTTGTGGATTGTAGTTGTGCCAAGGAATATGGAGTGGGGGAATTAGATCACAGTTATTCTGAATTAAACTTCTCTAATGCTATGTGACAGAGGCAGAAGATGCAACTAGTTTTGGGTGCTGACCTAAAAGTATGTTATGATTGCCATGTAGCAGTCCTAAAATTTTTCTTAGTCGTATTCCTGTTGTCTTAGGTTTATGTGGGAAGAAGAGTCTATTACAACAAAAACCAGAATTCTGCCTAGAATTTTAAATGGGTGAAATAGAGCTACAAGTCACTGAAGGCAGACTGTTATCTTAGCGTTTTACAAGATACATTTGTTATTAATCACTCCTTCAAAAAATTCAACATATGGGGTCAGTGAAGCTACAGTAGTGCACATGGGATTACTTCCCATTAACACAACGTGTTCTCTTGCTTTTAGATGTGCTTAATGTGTTTGTAACTTGTATTTCTGTCTTCTTTTCCCTCCTTCGCCTCCAAGGGAGACAGGGTGCTGCTTGGAGGACCTGGAAGTTTTTACTGGCAAGGTGAGATACATTATTTAAGTCACAGAGAAGCTGATCTCTTTGAGTTTTCTTTCTGTGTCATTTTTATCCATGCTGTATAAGTCATTGTCAGAGTCTTTGTCAGTAAGCAAACTAACAGGAATATGTTTCTTCCTCCTTCAGAATATCTCCTGAATAATCAGGGCAATCACAGATTAAAGCTGAAGTAATAATTGTATAGATGTCCTTTATCTTTTAAATAACTCCATGATCGTTTTCCCAAGATGCAGGATTTGTTTCCATCAGCAGGATAAGTTTCCTTTAGGATATTTTGCTTCAAAATCTGCATGTTTTGTGATTTCTGACACACATGCAAAGCCTGTGTTTTCAATAAGAAATGTCCCCTCCAAAGAGAACTTTATTTTCCCCTGACAGCAAAGATGTTTTGTGTTTGTATTGCTTGGTTTGTGCCATGGGCACATTGTCCCTCTACCTGCACTGCTTGCACAGAGCATTCCCTGGATATTTTGCTAATGTGGACTCAGTCAGGATGTGTTTGCACAATCATTCAGCTTTTAGCTACAGATCCCTGTTCAAAAGAGGGTGCTGCTGGAATCAGGACACAGCTGCCACACTGCTGCCTGGCTTTTCATGTGAATACTAATGTTTATTATTAGATTTTCTGTATCATGCCAGCCTACATGTAGATGCAGCAGCATAGGAGGCTTGTTGTTCTAGTTCTGTGCTTTAAATACTGAACAAAATGGAATGATTGAAGCTAGAACTGCTGATATAATACAATATAGATTATGCTCCTGTATTGATTTGTGGCTGACAACTTATCTGCCAAAACAACCTTATTCTCTTGTACTGCTTCCAGAAAACAAAAATCTTGGCTCTGAATAGATGAGAATAGTGTACTCGTAAAAACTAGATTTTTCATCCTAAACTTTTATTCCACATTCTGAGATGCTGTAAGAGTGCTTTTCCCTATACTTAATACATGTTTGAATATGTATGGGAAGTGTTATTCTGAAATTTTTTTTGGTGATTCATGTTTTGAACTCAAAGAATGTAATGAAGTCACCACCTAGTGGCTAGTGAACTGAGACTGGAGAATGTGGTAATACAGTGTGCTCTTCTCATTTGTGCTCATCTTCTTGCCCTCTTGTCTGCCAAAACAAGCTCTCGAGTTATGGGATTTAGGAGCAGTGATTCAGTTCTCCAATACCATCAGCATATGACAACTGAGCACTCCCATTTAAGTCCTTCCTTAGATGTAGGAGTGGCCTCTATTTTCAGTGAGAAGTCTGTGTGCTTTATTTTTTCTCAATACTTTTTTGTTGAAGTAGCATGCAGAGTTTCACTTACATCCTTTCTGGTGCTGCTGCAGTTGGCTGTTTTCTGGTCACCGTTGTGAAAGTGTTGTTGCTTTAGAAGGCAGCAGCCTGTAAATGATTTCACACCTTCTCTTTGTGGTTTTAAGCTGTTTTCTTTCTCCTTAGGCCAACTTATCTCTGATCGAGTGACCGAGATTGTGGCTAAATATGACTCCAAAGTCTACAGCACCAAGTATGATGACCAGTTAGCAACGAGACCTGCCAGTGCTGCTTTCGATGACAGTTACCTGGGTGCGTAGTGGGAAACAGGACAGCCCAGCTGGGCCTGGAGAACTCCCTTGCACATTCATATTTCAGTCTGAATCATGGTACTATTAACTCAGCATTTGACAGATAACTAAAGAGCAACGTACCTGAAAATGCAGTAATTTGTGTATGATGGAAGTGTAGTTATCTTGCTACAGGCTTAGGTCAAAAAGCACCTGATGACAAAATAAACAGAAACATTTGCATGACATTTTGTTTTCTGTGATTCAGGCTGAATATGGAAATGGCCAAGATACAATTTGTATGTGACAAGTTAGTCACATACTTTTTTTTTTTTTTTTTTTAAAGAAGCTGTTTTTAAAA
>VXBX01001890.1:1027379-1056629 GCA_013400415.1 Scytalopus superciliaris | reverse complement strand
TTATCCCATTCTTTTTTTTTTTTTTTTTGGAAAGCAGCTGTTTCTAAATAATCTACCAAAGCAAAATAAAAATGCCAAAGAATTATGTTTGTGAAGGAAAACAATGAAGAGAGTCGCTTAGAGGAGTGGCAAATCGTAATTTAGCTTCATAGATGTCTAACCAAGTTCATAAAAAAACCAAGGATAGACCAGGACAATTTCTAGGGTGATAATTTTAAACTGTTCATCTTCTGATCTCAAATTCCTGGATGCTGATGAGTTGCAGTCACTCATGGACCTCTTCATAGTCTAAGCTGCTTTGAGGCAATATTTATTCCATTGTGTTTTGAGATGAAGAGAGGAGGACTGTACAGAGACCTATGAAGAGTGTAAAGGGAGCTGAAAGATTGAATATGGTTTTTCAAGTCTCCTGTTGTCTGTTCAGGTTATTCGGTGGCTGTTGGAGACTTCAATGGTGATGGCATAGAAGGTAAGACTCCTTGCTCCAGGAAAAATAAAATCATGTTAATAGGCTGGGCAGAGCTTTCAAATAAATGATACAGTGCACAGGAAAATGCATCAGGCACTGGGAATGAGCTGCTCTGTTAAAGCCAAGTCACTGTGCTTTAGGACCCGAATGTAACCTGTGTCTTGCTTTATGTTACAGACTTTGTGTCAGGAGTCCCAAGAGCAGCAAGAACTCTGGGCATGGTAGGAAATTTGAAACCTTAAACTTTGCAATAAATACAAAAGGTGCATGTTACTGGTATGCTCTAATGTGCATTTCTGCATATGCAGGTGTCTATTTACAATGGGAAGAACATGTCTTCCATGTACAACTTCACTGGAGAGCAGGTGTGTACCTTGACAGAGTGTGGTGAGTGACTGGGAGGCTCCTCCTCTGTTGAGACAATATTCTTGGGACTAGATCATATAATACTCTGTGTGTTACTGGCTTAATAGCCAAAGCAAAATTTCATAAAGTCTGTAGGAATTCTAATCTTGTTTTTAAATGAAGGAAATGCTGCCTATTTTGACTATTAGGAAAGAGGACTGGATCATGAAAGGGTAATGGGGAATATAACTGATTGGTTTACTTGCTAACAAAGTAAGAAACAGAAAGGAAAATACAAGGAGAAAGGAGACCAAAAAAAGTTGTTGTATATATTATGTCCCTGATGTATTTTCTATACAGATTTGTGTTAACTTGTTTGTATCACAACAACTCACAAGTTTGGTTTAAATTTTGTTTTTCAGATGGCTGCCTATTTTGGGTATTCGGTGGCTGCCACAGACATTGATGGGGACGAGTAAGTGCCCTGCTCCCCTCACTGCCACCCACCTTGTTTCTGTAAAGAAACAGAAAAGATGCTTTTATTAAAAAGTATTTCCCATAATCTAGATTTCTGTCTTCATTACTGGTTTAACATGTATCTACATAACACACTTTATTGGTAATACTCAACATGTGTTTTAACAATTGTAAGGATTTTTTTGTGTTTACATGCATAAATACATGTGTGTATTTATATGCTTTAAATGCATTAAATTCTGGTATATTTGAGCTTACTTTTTCAATAAATATTTGCCTTCAGTTGAAATATAAAAATAGTTAATTTTGATCTTAGTATTGACTTCAGTGCTGAGTTAGTCCTACTAACAGATGCTTATGAGAATGATTTGTCATGCTCCTACTGAAGTATCTTGTCCTTCTTTGGTCCAGTTATACAGATCTGTTTATTGGAGCCCCTCTTTTTATGGATCGAGGCTCAGATGGGAAACTTCAGGAGGTTGGCCAAGTGTCCATTTGCCTTCAGCGAGCCTCTGGAGGGTTCCAGACAGCCAAGCTGACCGGCTTTGATATCTTTGCACGATTCGGCAGCTCCATCGCACCTCTGGGGGATCTGGACCAGGATGGCTTCAATGGTAGGACATGGTTTATTGATCAGTGTTTCCCCTTTGTAGAGGAAAGGTAGGCAGCACACTGACTGTGGATTCTGCACACAAACACTCGGCACTCTTGCCATGGCTGAGTGTCAGACACCGAGGTCTAGACTCCTTTCGATGCTTGTATGCTACTCCCAGGAATGCTAACAGGAGTTCCATGGATGCATCGAGCAGAGACTATACCATTGCACCTACAGCATGGATTACTTGAGCTGTTCCCCTGATCACTTCATTGCTTTCTGACTGATAACTACAACAGAAACTGTGGTGAAATACCCGACTCTTCACTGTGACTCGTTAGGACATCTGCAATATGATCTTCCTCTTTCCATTGCTTAAAGTTCATTTTCCTCTCCAAAAACATAATGATGACTGAAAGGAAGGTTTTGTTCTGGAGAGCTGGTTAAAAATGTTCTGATAAAAGAGATTTTCCGCGGAAATGTCCATTTCAAAATGGAATAGTTTGGTGAAAATATTCCATAACAACTACAGCGAGCTGTACCAAGCGTTGAGTGTCATGAGCAAGTAATTGGATCAGAAGTCTGAGACTCATACAACTGAAGCTGAGGACTCTCAGACTTGTTGCCTGTGCTTCTTGTTACTTTAGGAACCTGTTACTTTCACTTCAGGATTAAGGGCAATGAAATAGGCAAGAATCATGTAGTTTTGGGACAGACTTCCAGCAATCCCAGGGAGGACACCTTGTTAAGTGTGTCATACTCCAGTGTTGCCTAGAAATAGTAGTAGGAATTAGAGTTTTGCCAAAATTGCTCTTTTTTTCCATTTTGCTTGCAAGCTAATTATTTTCTGAAAGATCAAAAATTATAATCGGCTGATACTTCAAATCCCCAGGTAGCTCTAATTTATTTTTGTTGAAATGATAAAATCTTAGAATAATTTGAGTTGAAAAGGACCCTTTTAGTTGCTAATAATATGCAGAATCTGTGAAGATGTGATATCACTGCAACTATTTACAGAAGATATTGGAAAGGTAACAGCTGATAGACAAAGCTCTAGTCCCTTGATGAAGTTATCCCAAAATTGTTTCCATCATACTTCAATCTGTAGGTGAGAAAATCATAGCAAAAGCTTCCTCTTTTTAATTACTTTGCTGCTATGTAGTCTGTTTGTTTTGTTTATTGCTCTGCCTCATTTTGGAAGTGTTAATTAAAATGTTTTACATCACAGTATGGTGTCATAAAGTTTGTAAATATGAGTCAAAAATACAAAACAGTAAAATTTTGAGTCCTTATTATTTTCACCAAACAAGGAAGTAAAAAGGAAGGAAAAATGAAATTATTTTGTGCAGTGTTTATTATTTGGTCTTTGACAGTTGATTGTTGAATTTAGATCATATTTAGACTTCTAAAGCTGTCCTTGCACATAGTCTAATTAACATTTTGTTTATTACTGTTTATTAGTCATTGACAATAAGTAGTCTTAAGTTTATTAAGCCTTAAGAGATAGAGTAAGTGCACTAACTGGAAGTTCTCCATAAAACATACTGCCAAACCATGATCAGGCTAGACTGGAATTTGATATTTACCATTGGTTTAGGATGATTTAAATTTTCTGGAATTATTAAAATGTCACACCCTTTGGAGGAACATGAATGCGTTAATGGAAGGGGAGGATAGTCCCACTTAGTTTTGTGATTTGGCACCGACAATTACTAATTCTGGGTGTTTTAGTAATCTCAAAAGCATTTCAAATCCATACAATTTGGCTGCAAGTCAGTTACTGAGGTGCAGAAGCATTTGGAGAACTATTTC
Source organism: Scytalopus superciliaris (assembly GCA_013400415.1). Taxonomy (NCBI): domain Eukaryota; kingdom Metazoa; phylum Chordata; class Aves; order Passeriformes; family Rhinocryptidae; genus Scytalopus; species Scytalopus superciliaris. The sequence goes on along the minus strand of VXBX01001890.1, from coordinate 1,052,931 downwards.
TTTCCCTCCTCCCCCCACAGAAGTCTATGAAGTGTTCTTGTTAAACATTTATACTTTCTAGAAAAAACAGCCTCCAATTAAAAAAAAACCAAACAAAGGCTGAGGAGCATTTTGAAGGCCGGTTCCATTTTCTCCCTTCTGACACACATTGAAACTGTAATAGAAATGATAGACTTATGTAAGAACAATTATGTTCTTCTACTTTATGTCTGGAGACACTGACGATTCTTCTTTTGGTTTTCAGATATTGCAATTGCTGCACCATATGGTGGAGAGGACAAGAGAGGGCTTGTGTATATCTACAATGGAAGAGCAAGTGGTTTGAATGCAGTCCCATCCCAAATTCTGGAAGGGCAGTGGGCTGCTCGCACTATGCCACCCAGTTTTGGGTACTCGCTGAAAGGAGCCACAGATGTGGACAAAAATGGATATCCAGGTCCTTTGCTCTAAATGCACTTTCAAATACCTCAATAGCAGACCTACCTCTGACGAACAGCATATTTTTTAAAAGAATAAATTGTAATGTGTAATATGTCTCCTTTCTTCCTAGACTTGATTGTTGGAGCCTTTGGTGTTGACACGGCTGTTCTGTACAGGTGAGGATCCCTCTGTGCAAAGATCCCCCCACTGAGGGAAAGCTCAGTGGTGTTCTTGAGCTACAAAAGAAGGCAGGATAAGCCTGAAATTCTGCCACCCCACCTTCCAAAACCCTGGAGGTGAAGAAAGGTTATACTGCTGTTTTCACTGAGTAAACCTCCAGCCTGTTGTCTAAAGTTGATCTTTATCAATAATGTATAGTTAATATGAAGTGTAAATAAGCTGTCTTCAAGGCTTTCTCAGTGACAGTTCCCTAGATTCTGACACATCCAGGGTGCTGCTAGCTATTACACTGAAATCCCAGTGTTCTCATCCAAAATTGCTCATTTTGGGAAAATGCCTTATTTGTCTTGCTAGAAGTAGATAGGACTTCCTCTTTACAGAGTTGTCTGTGTTCTGACTGGTGGAAATGAAAGGGCACAGAAAAGCTTCCCACTTTTCCCTCATTTACACAGTGATTATTTGTTTTTCTTGGGGTTTTGCTAAATACTGTGTGTTTGTGTATATTTCACCATTTGATGGGAAGGGTATTGTCTAACATGGTGTTGAATGCTGTTCAAGAGCATGTTTTCTTTGCAGGGCTAGACCAGTTATTAGAGTAAATGCTGCTCTGGAAGTTAATCCAACCATTCTAAACCCAGAAAACAAAGCCTGTTCACTGGGGGATGTGAAAGTTTCTTGGTAAGCAGAAACTTGTTTTCCTTTAAGGGGAGGGCTTTTTTTGGGTTTTATTTTTGTAAGCTTCCAGTTTTGAAAGGATTCAGGAAGTCTAGTCAGCTAATTAAGAAAAAGACACAGATGATTTTTTTTTTCTGAAATAACAGACAATACAAAATAATACCTTTGAACAGAAATAAACAGTGAAGAACTTTAGAAGAAAACAAGAGAAAAAGTCTATGAAATAAATAGTTTCTTTTCCTCCAAAACAGCTTCAAAGTAAAGTTCTGCTTAAAAGCCGATGGCAAAGGAAAGCTCCCGAACTCACTCAGTAAGTTCTGCTTGTTTAAAAACTTTTAAGTCTTGTTGTATTGTTTGCAGACAGGTCGTTGTTGTTTTCATTATTGAAACAGCTGGCTGCCCTTTACAGCATGCTCCTACCCCTTGGGCAGCCACGTACATCTATGTGCTGGCTTCAGCAGGGCTTTTTGGCTGTAGCTGTGTAGAAGTTGGTGTCATTTTATCCTACTTGGGACTTTAAGCATGTGTTCAACCATTTGTTTAACTAGTCTTAGAAGGTCTTTTGTATTTTACAGAACTTAGGTTAACTCTCATTGAGGGGCGTTTCAGACAAGAATATTCCAGTATGTGCATTGTTAGACCTGAAAGACAGACAAGCCACAGGAGACTTCTCATATATCTACTGACCTTCTGATTGATATCACTGATGTGTTTTCATCAGATTGTCTGGACCAGACTCAGGAAAGACCTGATTCCAGCAGGCTTTTTAGTGGTCTCCGTGGGATTTTGTAGTGTGGCAGGCAGCCTGCTGCCATCAGGCTTTGCCTACTGACTGTAAAAGCTTTTCCTTATTTTCTTTATGGCATCTATAGAGGTGGTGTGATCTGGGAAAGCTCATATAACTGTCTGTTACATATTTTAAATTTCATATATTTAATATATATTCATATATATTATTCATATATATATTTCATATATAATCTAGATATATTAAATATTTGAAGTAATTAGATTAACAATGGAGTTAAAGCAACCTTGCATATAGCACTTGTATGTTTAAAAGTTTTCTCTGGGAGAAAAAATTTTGACTTCTGTTTTTGCAGCTCTATAGCAGTTATAAATGTATCAGTGCTCTTACATGTTTCTAGATTTTAAGGAAAAATCAGAGTCCAATTTAGGACAGCAGCAGTGCTTGAGAACTCATGTAGTAACCGATTTTCCATTGAAAGAACTGGAAGTTTTAAAAGGGGCAAGTACTGGGTTTTCATTGTAGCTGAAATCAGTGTTCGGCTTCATTTCTGATGGGAATCTGCACTGTGTTTAATGGAATGAAATATCCCTAACCCAGATGCTTTGGATTGGACAGATTTCCAGGTGGAGCTGCTGTTGGATAAACTGAAGCAGAAAGGAGCTATAAGGAGAGCTCTCTTTCTCCACAGCAAGCAACCCAGCCATTCTAAGAACATGACTATTACAAAGGGGGGCAAAATGAACTGTGAAGAACTTGATGCCTTCTTGAGGGTAAGTAGCCATTTGTTTTAGGCAAATAATTTTTGGTGCACTATTACAAGTTCTTTGTGTTAGGTGACTAAAAAATAATAAAAAAAAAAAGGCTAGAGAAACTTGATGCTCAATGGCTAGACCTTACTAAGGCCATCTGTCTGTCACAGGTTATCACTGCTGTCACAGGATGAGCGGTGGATATGACTGGGACTAATCCCTTAAGGGGTTGGCAATTCAATACTGAGCTTTTTTATGGATGTCTTGGATGAATCATCCAGGCACCAAATTAATTGTAATTCCCAAGGCATATGAAATTGAGTAAGCAGAGGTTGTTCATCTACTTTGGAGATAAAAAAATAAAGCAACATACAGATCTGTAACTGGAAAGACATGATCAGCAAATAGCAGAGGAGACAGAGAAAGTTGAAATATTAAGCCTGCTTTTCCTCACACTTTCTGTTTTAATCCCCACAAAAGTAAACAGATACTAACACAATTAAAAAGGGTGACCCAGTAGAAGAAATAACTATGCAAGTTATATGCAACTCAGACTTACCTCTAAGTACTTATAAATCAAACATAAACAAATCTTACCTTCCTCTCAAAAAAGACCCCAAAAGCCAATAAATATACTAGTAATCATTAAAGATCCACAGAGGATAGGTTGTACCTTTCTTTGACTTGCCTTGTGGGTGGGATATATGCAGAATTAGACATCTCAGGCGTCACTGTCAGTAAAGCTTTAACACGTTTCCACCTGGAATATTCATAAAGAAAGTAATGACACGTGACCTACATGAAATGACCTGAAATGGAATGCAAAACCAGTTGAAAACTATACGTAATCAGTAGGTTTCTGCCCCAGAAGATCAGCTCTGAAGTAAGAACCTGAAATGAGCTGTTCTAGAGTCAGTAATTTCCATTTTCTCAGAAATGAAGTGGAGTTTACACTAGCCAAATCTGTGACTAATATAGAGCTAAGAGATGGTTTGTAAATACTCTGAAAGGCAGGATCAACATTTGATAAACAGGTTTATTTGAAATGAACAATGTGAAAGTCAGCAACTCCCAAGTGCCAAGTAATAATTTTGGGAAGGAAATATTTTAACTCCGAAGATTTCTGAGGGTTCTTAGTGAATTTTGCCTGACAGCAATGTGGAATAGTATAGCCCTTAGTCTCCTTGCTATTAGTAGAGTTATATGACTTATGGATGCTCCAGTTTTCCATTTGTTAAACAGGCATGTTACTGCTAAAATAGGGCAAGTTTTCTGGCAAGAGATTTTCTAGTTTGAAAATAGCTCAGAAGTTTTCATGTTGCTTTGGCCTCCTCGTTCCTACTACATTTCAATTGTAATTCAGATCTTTGCTTTCCTCAGGATGAATCTGAATTTAGAGACAAGCTAACTCCCATTACTATTTTTATGGAATATCGTCTGGATTACAGAACAGCTGCAGATGCAACAGGATTACACCCTATCCTCAACCAGTTCACTCCTGCTAATATGAGCAGACAGGTATATTGCTCACATAGTCTGTGATGAGAGAACTTCACTTTTAAAGCTTTCTCTCAGCTTATGTTCATCTTAGGACTCCTGAAAAATTAAGATACCTAAATATACATTTAGGCTTTGGTCTTTGAATTATGGAAATACTGATGGTTATTGTATGTTGGTCTTCTTGTTTGGTTGGTTGCTTTGTTTTTGTTGGGGTTTTTTTCATATCTCTGTGTCAAATTTCTTTTTAATGCTGAGCCTCCTTTTTACACACAGAAATTAACAGTTTTCTGCAGAAAAGCAGTTAGGGTAGTACTGGAAGTATGAATCTTGAAGTCTTGGAGTGTTTCATACGTTGCTCATACTGTGGTGTTCTATGTGCATTATGTTTATCCCTCTAGTTCTCTTGAGGTAATAAACAGTTTTTTCTATTTCTGCCCTTTTTGGAAATTTTTACACTTATTTGTGAAGAGGGTAGTGGAGATGCAAGTGAATTTGAACAGATAACTCAAAGTATGGAAAGATGGTTAAGGTGTGGGCGTCAGTGCTAGAATTGCAGTGGGGCAGGACAGGGCACAGTGCTCCCCAGCTGTAAAACTCATTTCTTCTCTTCTGAGACTAAGGACATGAAAATAACTCATAACCAGCTATTTAGAATTTTTTTTTTCATGTGGTGATGAAACAATATTATTGGAAATGTATGTTGGAACACATGCAGGAATCATTACAACAATCTGCGTTTGATTTTTGTATAGGCACATATTCTGCTGGATTGCGGGGATGATAATATCTGCAAACCAAAGCTGGAGGTGTCAGTGGAAAGGTAAATACATGAGAAAAATATTAAAAGGAAAAGGAATTTTCCTACCTGAATTCTAAAATTCAAGAGCTTGTAATACTTTTGTTTGAAGGATGTGTTAAAATAAGTAGGACTCCTCAATGTGTAAAACGTAAACTCATGATTATGTGTTTTAAAGAATATTTCTGCTTTGCAACCTGAAGTCTTTAGCATGTAATGCAGGGAGAGCACACCCCTGGTTCTCACCCTGGCCCCACTATAAGTACACCATATTTACTTGTCCATTTGCTAATCTGGACATGCATAGCAACAATGACCCAGTGTTGGCTGCCATTATGCCCCTGTTCTGTTACTTAATACTAGATAGATGCATGGACTTGTGATTTTATCCAGGAAGGGGAGAGAAGGGCTCTACCAACAACTCTTGGTATTGGTAGTATCTTGTATCAAATGTGGAAAAAACAAACAAGTTTTAAGTGATAATTCTTTGATGAGTCTGGGGTTTTGTTCTTTGTATGCCCTAAAGCCATGCTTGTTGTGTTACCTGTACTCACAATCTGGGTTCTTATGCCCTTAGTGCAGTGCTATAGCATGTGCACAAGCACTAATTCATGCAAACACTTCAGAAACAGTGTACATCAGTACAGGTACAGTCAAGTGTCCTTGTAGCTGATGAAATGAAGATATATTGTTTGAAAAGACAGTCTCTTTGTATCTGGAACAATACAGAAAGGCACTTCAGAGGTCTTGGCTGTATTCTGCAATTAAGCCTCTCCTTGGGTTTTGTTACAAATATGTGTTTGTACCTCTGCAAAGTGGGCATATAATTCCAAATATACACAGGGATTTAGCTGTTCATCGTTGTTTGTTCTGTGATACAAAAAGGTGTTAGTGGTTTGTTGTAAATTTTATCAGAAGGATTCTTACAAAACAGCATGTAATATTTGTTCCATTTTTGTGATTGTAGCCATGGCACCTTTTTTCAAAACAATGTAGAGTTCTCCTGGTATTCCTGGAGCATAGGTACTGCCCCAGGTTTCTCAAATGTCTTTGTGCAATTTCAGAACGTCTCTTGTTTTTCTGAGTTCAGTCACTCAATATGCATTAAAACACGAATGCAGAGCTCATTTGTACCCTGTTTTTTGTAGTGATCAGAAGCAGATCTATATTGGTGATGACAATCCCCTGACACTCATTGTCAGTGCTCAGAACCAAGGGGAAGGAGCCTATGAAGCAGAGCTCTTTGTTGTTGTTCCGCCCCAAGCAGATTTCATCGGAGTTGTTCGTAACAACGAGGTACAATTCTGACTGTCTTCTTTGACTCACTTTATTTCATCTGCTAAGTCTTTATTTGGACAGGGCCCTTGTTCATTTAGTTGAATTTAGACTTAGCATGTCGTGCTGGGTAAAGAGCTGGGCAGCTGTGAGGCAAGTGGTGTTGGGTATTACTCTTCTCTTCCACCTAAGTATGTAGAAAATCTTGGGTCATCTTGACCACACAGAATATGAAAATCACTTTCTTGACTCCTTGTATCTCTTGGGCCATGCTTTGGTTTGGTTCTCCAGTTCACTTCTCCTACTCTAGAGCTTTGTGATGTAGCTTCATCCAAAATCTGATTGGTATCTTAAGATCTCTTTATGAGTAAGCTAGTAGGTATTCATGTTATTTTGCCTTCCAATCTTTGGATTGGAGATTCAGTTGCCTCCAATCTTTACTTTCCTATTGAGAGTTTGCCCAATTGCCAAAGTTCTTCACAGAGGTTATAAAGAATCACATGGAGAAATGCTTTATGTCACAAAAATCATAATTGCTACCCAATATAAGAGTCTTGAATGTCTCTTATAACCTTGGAAAGAGATCTACCTTGTGTCTAAAACATATGTCTCCATGTAAACTTTCATACTTGGATTTTAATGCATGACTGACTTAGAGAAATTACATTTAAATTAATGCAGTGTATCTAGAACTTCTCTCCAGATCTCATCCAGGTGTCCAGGTGTAAAGGATGACATTCCTTAATATTTCTTCTTGGTGTGTTGCAGGCTCTAGCCAGACTGTCATGTGCATTTAAAACAGAGAATGAAACTCGCATGGTAGTTTGTGACCTGGGAAATCCCATGAAAGCAGGAACTAAGGTAAGGTTTGGTCCAACAAGTGTCTGATAGATCAAACAGGAGAGCAGGTGACATTTTTCTTAATCACAGTAGTGTTTGGGCAGGGTGTTTACTCACAGGACATGAAGATTCGATGTAGCTGACATTTAGCTGCCCACATGTTTGGTTAGTACAGTGGTACTTTGTTTCAACTTTCCGGCTAAATTAAAGGTTGAAAGGAGTGGTCATGCATTTTATGATGCAACTGAAAATAGAAGGTCATTAAGTAGTGGAATTAATTAACTATGATCCCTCATGAGTTTGTCTTTATATTTTTCTGATATGTTTTTTTTTAAGTATGTAATAAAGAGCTTGCTCATAACACCTTTCTCTTAGTTCATCTCACTTCTGCCTAATTTTGTGAAAATTTATAGTTTTGTCTAGTTGAGATCTCTGTAATTCCACCAAATGTAGCTGAAACTGGAACAATAAAAAAAACTATTAGAGGGTCCTGGCAGATTTGATGATGATATGACTTAATAAGTCTTATTTTCTGAGGAAATCAAGTGAAAATCAGTCACAATTGTAAACACTTTGATGCTTTTCTTTCAAGAGACATTTTGTGTAGATGAATAAATGCTATTTCCAAAGTCTTTCAAAGTATATCAAGCTGAACTGCACAGATGTTGAAGCAACTATGAATCACTGACTTAGTACAAACCTTGGGAATGAATTTCAAATCATTTATGTGTGACCTGTTCTTTAAACTACAGTACTTTTTGCAGCACACAGGGAGGGTGAGTTATGGGTGAAAATGGCTGCAGCAAGGGCAGGGAGCATGATGTAATCCTTCCTTCTTTATTTTGTGGCAGTGATGCCTTGGCTGTGATCTGCAGAGAGGGAGGTACATTTCCAGTCTCGAGGAACTGGGCAAGTTTTATTTGCCGGTTCTCTGTGTGTGGTTTCTCATGACCACAAGTCTCAAGCAATTCTGTTGTAGTGTAAGAGCATTAAGAAGCTGTAATTGTGTGTTCTATTGTGCTTCCACTGACCCGTGGTGATGTTTTTCTCAAGCTCTTAGCTGGCCTGCGTTTCAGCGTGCACCAGCAGTCCGAGATGGACACCTCTGTGAAGTTTGACTTGCAAATCCGAAGGTAGGGAAATACATGAGTATGTACCTCACCCAGCAGAAAACATGCACTGTAAATAGGCTGTGAACTACTCACTTTCACTCGGGACTAATTCTCTGGTCCTTTCCTCATACTTGTTTCAAAAATAAACACAGAGCACACTGGTACCTGCATTCCATTGTGCTCTCCTGATACTTGTGTAGCACCACAGAACGACTTTGGGTTTATAGTTCTCTTTTAAAACTGGTGTTAGAACTCTGAATTGCTTCTGGTGTAAAGCCAGAATTTCACATTTTATAGGTTTTGAGAATGAGAGTCTTTCAGAACAGGCAGTACATAGTGTGGTCTGAGTAGAAGCAACATGCAGTGAACCATCACGGTAGCCAGCATAAAAGAGTGGCAATTAAACGCAACAAAATAGTTGTGTTCCTCTTAATTGTCAGATAAGCACAGCACTGTCATATAAATATGATATATAAATCTGAATTTATATCTTCTGGCGATGATGTTTAAGATTTGGAGATGTGATCATGGATTTACCCGATACAGTTTTATGTTGCTTAATGGACAGTACAAATTCAACTGTTTCCTTTTTTCCTCATGGTGGACCAAAAACTTTTTTTCCTTTTAAGGGCTTAATTTTTTTTTCTAATGTAGTGACTAAGTTATTCTCATCCATATATGCATTTTTCATCTGCAAGAGTTAAATAAGTTTAAACTGGCCATTCTATTTTAATGACAGTGGTTTGCCATATTGATGAAAGGCAGCATTAAATCTCTCTTTGATCTCCCATTGTTGTCTGTTCAGTTTTGTTCCCTGTTTCCTATCAGCTGGTAAGTTGTGCCAGTGGCGTGTGACTCCAGCTCTTTGGAGGAAGTGATCTTCTCTGGGGAAGTCTGTCATCTTCCTTAGGCCACCAGCTGTCACCTGCTGGGTCAAAAAGAGTCAGTGAGGTTGCTTAAGTCGTGCTTGTCTTCTGATGGAAGAAAAGGGAAGTTCCTATAACATTTTACACCTTTGATGAAAGCAATTTCCTTGCATGACTTCTGAATGCAAGAACAGCAAACAGTGATGCAATTGAAGCTGGTAATCACAGTTCAGTGACAGGAGTTACCAAGGCATTACCCTGAGGAGGTTTTAAGGATCACACTAGTTGTCTTAAACTCACAAAGCTAGATTTCCAAAGCTGGCTCAGTTCTTAGCAGAGCAACTCCAGTCTCTAAAAGAATAAGGTATTTACAGGTCAGGAGGAAAGCCTTGTTGCATGTACATTTTGATTACAGCAGGAGCAAAGAAAAACTGGAGGATTTAAGGTCTTTCTAAAGGCAATTGTTTGGTTAGGGAGACAAAATAATCAGATGTGTAATGCATTTAGGTGAGAACTTGCTTGAATCTGCTCCTTAGTGTTTAGCAGTTGTGCTCAGGAGTCATGTTATGATGTCACATAGAATTATTTTAAGGTGTGGATTTCTTTTTATTAAACACTTTGTTTATTTCATTTAAGGTATTAACCTTTTATTTTTCTCTGCAGTTCCAACCTGTATGACAATCTAAGCCCAATAGCATTCTATCAGGCTGACCTTGCTATTTTAGCAGCTGTTGAAATTAGAGGGTAAGCAGTGATACTATTTTAACAAACATTTTTAATGACCTTTGCATATTTGCTTCTTTATATTCACTGAACTTTCTTTCAGGTCTGCATAAGTTTTCAGGAAAATTTAGGGAATTTTTTGATCATGAAGACTACATGGTTCTCTCTAACCACCCTTTGGACTTTCACATAAACAATTCTAAATAATTACAAAATCAGTTCCAAAGAAGAATGTTGTGCCTCCATTACTAGAGATTTTTTTAAAAGCATTAAAAATCACCCCTCATATATGCAGTTGGACATTTCTCCAGGTCACTTTCCTCCTCCACAAACTGACTGGGGTTTCATCCAAAAAAAAAGCCCTGAAACATTATTTAAAATCAAAGTTGAAAATCCTATAGAAGTTAAGTTTGCAATGCCCTCACCTTCAGTCTGAAGCACAGTATTAATACTGTAATGACTCTGTTCTCTCCATCACTTCTGCTTACCAGAAATGACACCTAAAATCTCTACAGTCCTCTGGCTTAGCCACTTAACTTGGATTCCTGAGTCATAATATTTTTAAATTTCCATTATGCCCATTATTGTGATCTAATTTTGTTAGCATCTCAGAGGTGGGAGCTGGCACACTGGAAGAGCCTGGTTCACTGTTTTCAGTGCATGCTGAAGTAGTCTTAGGACTGCACTGATAAGGCTCTACATCATCAGTATTTCTCATCATCAAAGTATTTTATGCTTTGTGTTTTTTGGATGACATGTATGTATCTTATTTCTATGAGTGGTTTATTAGGTGTTGTAGGATGAATCCAAAATTTAGGACAGGAAAAAGTGTTCCTAAATACAAGGTTAATCTTCTCATGTAGAGAAGAAAACTGAACATTTAATATTGAAGCCAATCAAATTCTGTTCTTTCTGTTTTCATACACAGAGGGTAAAAAATTGAAGACTGTATGTTAAACATGTTGGCTTTTTTGTAGATATTCTAGAGAATAATATTTATCATATCTTACTTGATAATAACTACTTTTTTGCTCCACTGTTTAGTGTGTCGTCTCCTGATCACATATTCCTTCCTATTGCAAATTGGCAGCCGAAGGAGAACCCAGAAACCGAAGATGATATTGGCCCTCTAGTTCAGCATATTTATGAGGTATGGAATTATTGCTAACTTCAGTGACACAGTTCTGTGATAAATGAAAGGAAATCTTTTTGTGTGGCTTTTCTCTGCAGTAAATTAGGATTTTTTTTTCCCCCCTTTATTTTCACCTTGCATGGAAGGAAATACTCTTTTTTTTTATGCTGGATCGATAATTGCTATCTGCAAGAAGGACTGGAATGCCTGCACTTAGTGTACCAGGAGTGCCAAACAGAAGGGGCTGATTACTTACATTATTTTACTTTCTCCCCTTTTGAAATCCAGATAAAGCATTTGAAGTAACTTTTTTCACTCAGGAAATGGCTCATGGCTGTAAATTATTCAGTATCCTCATTTGTACTCTAACTCTTCTGAATCATTATTGTGAAGTCTTTTGCCTTGAAAAAATTTAAGTATTTAAAATGTCCATAAAAGAATGATCACAGCTTTAATCTAGTTTAATTAAACCAAACTTCCTGAGAGCTATGTGAATAGGAATAGTTAAAAGTTGTTCTAGAACTTAAGAGACCATTTATCTGATGAAACTTACTGGTGTTTGTATCTGTGCTCAGATTATCTTGGCTCAGACAGGTACAGGGCTGTGATTCATGCAACAGACTAAAAAAACCCAACCCGTGTCTTATCAATGAAAAATTACATTTATTAAAGGCAAAACCCCCTAATATCATATAGCTTTTCTTCGATTTACATTTTATCAATTTACAGAAGTAATTTGAAGTTTTTGCCATTGAGGGACTGAATTTTGGCTACCACTTTTAGGTAAAGATGTTCATGCTATTGCCGTGAGTGTTTGAGGGTAGTGGCAGTATCACATTTATGGCTCAAATAATATAATTAAAAAATAACAACTATATGCACATTGACAAAGCAATTACCATTGTTTGGTGCTTTTTACATCTCTAAATTTTCTTGTCATAATCAGCTGAGAAACAATGGTCCAAGTGCATTCAGCAAGGTGATGATGACTCTGCAGTGGCCTTACAAATATAAAAACAACACGTTGCTGTACATTGTTCAGTATGAAATTGATGGTCCCATGAACTGCACTTCTGACATGGAAATCAATCCATTGAAAATTAAGGTAAGCAGGACTTTTCTTTTGTTTGAGTGGAATGAAGCATGTTGAGCATTTTCTAGGCACTCAAAATAGCCAAATCTCTGAGACTATCTGATACTGAGTTCATTTTTCATCTCTTGCTGATGAATATGACTGCACTCTTTGTTACTACATATGAATGTATATAGCAGGTGAAAGAAAAGGTAGATAATAGGTTGCCAACCCAAAGATCAATTTGTGTTGTTTCTTTTTGTTGTGGGGTTTTCTTCTTTTGTTTTAGAAAAGTTGTACTATATGAGTTCTAAATGCAAAGTAATGGAATTATACTGACTGTAACTGTGAACAGAAACATTCCATATGCTTCTGGGCTCTTCATTTGCATTTTCTGGGGTTTGTTTCTTGGAAGAAAATGGCATTATTTTTTCTATGACTGCCTTATTTATCTAGACCCTCATGCCAATGTCCCAGAGGTCAGTAGTTGGGAGTCAGTGGGGCTTAAAGTAGGGCATCACTGTCAGCAAAAGATGTGGCTGGCAGAGCACAGAGCAGGAGAAACTCCTTTTTCCTAGACTGGACTGGACAAAGAAACACCAGATAAAACCCAGCAAGTTTAATTGAGTGCAGAGAGCTCAGTTCTAAGACAGATTAGAATGAGTGGTAAAAATCAGTATATTAGTTCTAAAAGAATTTAAGCAAACAAGGAAGCTACTCGATGTATAGAACAACAAAGAATACTCATCTGTTTGATAATCAGAAAGCAACTTTAATGAATATATAAATTAAAATCTCCTGTGCTTCCACTATACCATTTGCAACTCTCTTGTAAGTTTTCTCATATAACCTTGTTATGTAGAGAACAAGGAGAATGGCTCTGTCTCCTCCCATATGTAAATTTGCGATTTTTCTTTGAGAATTTCTAATGGATTACCTAAATATTTAATTAATTTACTGTACACTTCTTCAAGCCCCTGTTAAAAAAGTTTGTGTATGTCTGATCGTGTGTACACCAGCACAGTGCTATGTGGTACATCAATATCATAATACTGCTGTTTTTTCAGAGGTAAAAAACTGAAATGTTGGGGAAAAGTCTTAAAGATTGCAAAACCTATTGCAAATCTATTGCAGTCTAAGAGCAATTTTGATCTATCAATGAAAAGGGTTTGAGCTGAAGAAGAATTAAGATACATGAGATTCTGTGTTAGTTTCTAGGAGAAATTTGCATCAGTGATCTAGAAAAGGCAGAATTTCCTTACAGCTGTAGGTACAGCCAGGATAGAAAGAGAGAAACCTGCAGTTTTGTATTTTCTTGACCTTACCTTGAAAGTCTTCAAATATCTAATTTATCCTTTGGGTTCCCTTGGTGTGTCTTAGATTTCTGCTTCTAAAGATGATGAGAAGAATGAAACTCTTGGCCGGGAAGATAACCGTGACCACCATGTCAGCCGAAGGGATGTGACCGCCGTTGAAGGGGACGTGCACACCCTGGTAAGCTCTCGGCATTCCTGCCCTCACGTGTTGACAATGCACCAACAGTTCTGTGCCCTTCTGCTTTAAGTCTTTTAAGGTCACTTGGGGCTCTTCATTCAGTGGCAGTCTTTTATAGTGTGCTCTTTGAGAAGCAGTACTTACAGGAGGAAGGCTGCTAAAACAGGGCTCCTGGGAGGAAAAAGGGCAGTGCTGCAGCATCATCTTTGCTACAAATCACTGCTGATTTCACAAAACGCGTTTCCCAGCTGGTCAGTGAACCTTGCAGTTTGACACACAGAGGACCTGTCCTTTCTAAACAAGATTGGACGTAATCAGTCACAGGAAGTAAACATATTGCCATATCACTGTCTTCCCAGCTGCAAACTATAAGTAATTATCCAGTACTGGAGGTATTTCATGTATTTTAATAGTTTATGGTTCTTAGCCAGGAAAAGAGGACAATAGGATATGTGTATGTATGTAAAGTAAATGTGATGAAGCAACTGTAGTGCCATTAATGACTTTTCAAATATTTTCATACTAGAATATCCTTGCAATTTTTATATGCAGGGCTGTGGAACTGCTGACTGTTTAAAGATTGTCTGTCAAGTTGGCCACCTGGAAAGGGGAAAGAGTGCAATACTGTATTTAAAATCACGCCTTTGGACCCAAACTTTCATGAATGTGAGTGACTGTGAATATTCTGTCCCTGTTTTCACATCAAAAGCAATTTCTGTAACCACATGCAGTAATAGTTTTGTTTTTCTTCCACAGAAAGAAAATCAGAATCACTCCTACTCTCTCAAATCATCTGCTTCTTTCAGTGTTATCGAGTTCCCTTATAAGAACCTGTCCTTTGAAGATATCCACAATTCTACAGTAGTAAGTCATTTACATTGAGCTTGAGTTACCATACATAATCACTTAAAAACTGCAGTTATTGTTGGGTAGCATTTTTGTGGCTTGGTATAATTGTAATTTTACCACCTATTTGATTCATATATTAATTTCAGTTATACACATACAATTGAGGGTAAAACTAAGACTAGAGTTAACAATATTTGTATCTTGAAAGACTTAATTGAAAATGAAAAGAAACGATGGTGAACAATCTTAATGTACCTCTTAATGCCTTTTTTATTAGAGAAATATTTTACTTAAAATTTGTTTTCTTCTGTAGTAGCACTTAGAGCTTGAATAATGGACCTTTATTATATTATATGAAGTACTGTGTGAATGTGGAACAAAAAGAGTATCTGTGCCCTGGAGACTTTCCAAGAGAAAGGAGACAGGGTGCAAATGGAAAGGAATATATAGGCCATTTATTTGGGCTGCCAAATTACAAGTTTTTGGTAAGCACTATAGCATTAAAAGTTCTTAAGAACAAGGTTGAAAAGGATTGTGATAGATTTATTTTTGAATATGGTTCCTAGTGCCTATTATTAACTGGGTTTTTTTCTCTCATAAGCCTTGTGGAGTTGATTTTTGTTTCAAAGAATATTGCTTATTAAGAAAAAAACTGTGAAAACCCCTGAGTTATTTTTCTCCCATTCCCAAGTATTTCCAGATTCCTACAGCTTTACTGAAAATCATCAAGCATTACAGAAGATATGTTGCCATGTTATCATTGATTGAAAAAAAGCAAAACTAAACCAAACACCAACACCTGTTTTCATTTAATTTTAAAATCCTATTACATTTGGGTCAGTGAAGTCTTTATGTTGCCATTAATCTAAAGCTTTTTACTCACATTGGAGAGAAAAAGTAATTTATACTGGATTAAGATTATAATCACTATAGAATCAAGATATACAGGACTTTTAAATTGCATGAATGAACTCAGCTTGTCACGGCGGTGCAAAGTGTGATTTATTGTGTTTTTCTGTTAGGTTACCACAAATATTACTTGGGGCATTCAACCACAGCCTATGCCTGTGCCTGTGTGGGTTATCATTTTGGCTGTCCTAGCAGGGTTGCTGCTCTTGGCTGTCCTAGTGTTTGTTATGTACAGGGTAAGTGTTGTCTTTTCCTTAGTAGTGATGTATTAGTTCATAGACTGCCAGCAATTTGCAGAAATACCTTGGTGCCCTGATCATCTGCATCACTTAGGTTTTTGGATAACTGTAAAAGCCTTTTGGCTTTGTCAGGAAAAGCTGAATAAAAAAGGATGTCTGTGATTGTGTTGACTTATTTGGTTTAATTTTTCTGCTGGTATTTACTACCTTTGGAGGTCAAAAATGAGGAAAAAGAGAGTAGGGAGAAAAAACCCCAATGTAATCAGTTAAGAAGGAAAGAGAAAGAGAAATGATGTGTATATTTGGCAAATCGCAATGCAATTTCTTTATTGTTCTCTGAATCACAGATGGGCTTTTTCAAACGTGTGAGACCACCTCAGGAAGAACAAGAAAGAGAACAACTGCAACCACATGAGAATGGGGAAGGAACATCAGAAGCTTAAGCAGAGTTTTATCTGTAAGACATTCGGAAATATAGAACTGCCTACATCTTGGTTGCAAATACTGATTTCCCCATCAACAACACAACCCGAATGCAGAGCTGCTTATCTCAGAAGGTATCAGCTTGTGCAAAATAAGAGCATTATATTTAAATCCTCCTTTTTGTATTAATTATGTTCATACTTGCGACTAAAGCATCTGCACTGACTGCTGTGTGAAAAGCTTACCTGATACATAGTGCTTTGATTTTGCTTACTGGGATACAGGAGACATCATCTTTTTTGATTCATGTACCGACTTTCCATGGATTTCTACATGGATTCTGCCTTTGCTCTTGAAGCCAACAGCTTCCATGGATACTTATTGGATTACATGTGTAGTTTCTGTTGATTTCTGTCCAATTACACTACATTTCATTTTCTAGCTCCTGAAAGTTAGTTGCACAAGAAAAAATGAATGTAGCTTGTTTTACAAAACTGAAGAATGTTCTTTGATTCATTAACTCTGATGACAATTTTTTCTCCTGCTCACAAAATATGCAATATTCAGTGGAATCATTCACATCTGATACCTGTTCTGTACCTGTTCTCCTGCCTGCTCAGCCACCTGTCTCGTGGTTTCCCTCTAGACTTTATACATACTGTTCTCCAGGCCCTGGGTATCTGACTGTAGGGATTGAGCCTACACACACGAAGGGAGCAATAAGAATCTGGGGCTGGTGTACTTTCTATGGGACCTAGGGAAAAGATTCAGGGCGAGATCCAAAGACTCTGCTGTGTATTTCCACAGAGCAGGATTCAGGTGTTCCACAGAATTCTTGGCAGCATGGACGTGTTCATGTTCTGCCAGGGACAAGATGCTAGACTGTGGCCGCCAACAGGCATGTCTGAGAAAACCTGTCCACACGGCAAACCTCCACAGGGTTTAAAATGAAGTCTGTGTATTACTCAGATTGAATTTTGGTTTCTGGCAAAACAGCAGAGGGAATACTCTGTGACAGGTTACCTGGTGCACTGTACAGGAGCTGTTGTTAATTCTCACGCTTTGTGCAGGATGGAATAACATAGGGAATGTTTGAACTAGGCTGTCTGCCAGCCACGTGGATCTTGGCCACACTCACACCTGCCTTGTCTCCTGCCCTGAGAGAACAGTGAGCTTGTCAAACGAAGCAGAGCAGAGCTGGCAATGCAAAAGGATTTGAAAAGAGAGGGTTGATTTGGCGTGTTTCATTTCACTCATTCATTGTTTCATTGGCTTGTTTCATTTCACTCATTCATGGCTTCATTCAGTGTATGTTCCACTGCACAAAAGACATTTCATTGCACAAGACATTTCATTATGTTCGATACATTTCATTACCAGAAAAAACACTAAATATTTTGTTTTGGTTTTGTTTTTTTAAACTTACCCAAAGGTCTGTGGTTTAAAGCCATGGGCTTACTTCATTCTTAGCTTATTTCCCTCATCATTGGTGTAGTAAAGTGAAGCTTCTTACACTTATGAGGGAACACAAGGACATTGTGCACTTCAGTACACAAGTAACTGCACATTAGGAGGCAGTTCAACCTGCAATCGCGTGTAAGTGTGCTGCATGGATCTTAGAATGAACATACTTAAACAAAGGTGCCTTCTGTCAGAGGTGTTTATTCTCCCTTTCTAAAAGGGAATAAATTACATTATAAACTCCCTGTGTGCAGCCACATAGACAAAGGAAGACTTCTACTTTATTTACATCAGTGAGATTTCTATGTAGACAAGCTCTTAAAAGGACAAAAATTCTGCTTGGTTTGGTTTTGTACATTGGGTTTTTGTTCAAAGCTGCATCTCCCCAAAAATATTGCAAATCCTGTTAAACCCAGAATCATCTGAAATGAACAGTTTGATTCAACTCTTATTTCTGCATCCTTTCAGGGATTTAAAATCCACAAATGGCTTTTGTTGTTAAGTCCATTCTTACTCGCTGAACCATGATGGCATCTGAGTCCTCTAGGGAGACAGCACAAAGTCTGTGGGGGCCAGTATGTACACCAGATACAGACTTGCATATTTATCCATTTACATTGCTTTTGTTTAGACTGTTGGTTTAAATATAATTACTTTATATGAAAGGCTATAGGACATAATTCTGTTTTCACTGTATTTTCAAGGTCTTCAGCGTGGCCAATGTTTTATTTGTCTTTACTTTTGGTACTGTTACTAGTTATATAGTAAAGAATCAGGAGTCAGGCTTTAATCCTGGCCCCAAAGGTGACTTTGATAGAACAGCATGTCAGTTCCTTACCTAGGCTTGTAGTTCACACATTGTCAACTGATTATATATGTGCAAGGAAATTGGTTTTACCCGGTCTTGATCTTAGTAGGTTAAGAGGTTTAAGAGACTCTGTCAGACAGATTATAGCTCTAATTCTTACATGCGTGCTTTCATTACATGTACACACCATGTTGACTTGAAATTTAGGAGACTACTTGCATGTCTAGGCGTTTATAAGGAGATTAAAAAATTATTTTAGAAAAGCGTGATCTAGATCTCTCCAGCTGACATGGAAGGGATACTGTAGCATAGTTAATGGCAGTACTAACTGCATCATCACTTTACTGTGGCAACTGGAAACTCATTTTGCTGATTTTCAGGATAAAAAGGTACATTTTCTTGTTACAACTACTGTAGTAATGGAAAATTGCTTTCATTCTTTAAGTTACATAAGGTAAGACTTATTTAAGTGATTTTTTATTTCCTGCATTCTACTGGAGAATAAAAGCAAATGGTTGCTTCTCCCATGTCCACTAATTTCCAGTGTGGTTAAAAACCCCACAGTAGCAAGTGTAAATGGAGTAAGTAACATGTGTTAAATGTGCCTTAGTACAGGTAATTATTGAACATTGATGTAACACCTAAAATTCAGTTTAAAGTAACATTTGTGCTTCAGGAAGATTCGGAACTGCAGATTTTTCTGAATGGGGGTGCAGGAAACCTTTGGCAGCATGTTCTAGATTCAGCAATAAGATTCCAGACTATGCATGTACTTGTGTCAGTAAAAATTTTATACTGACTTACAGGCCTTGATGTATTCTTATAGCAAATATTGTAGAATTATGTTAAAGCTTTTAAAGAAACTTTTAAAAATTTACTTTGGAATGAAATTAATGCCTTTGAGTCAAATTTGATGTGCATAAGATGTATAGTGGAAGCATTTAAAAAAATACAAGTACAGTAACGGAGAATTAGCCTCCTTTTGAGAAGCATATTTTTATAAATATGAAATCAACAGCTATGTAGTTATTTAGCCAATAAAAACACTTTTAAAGATCTATATCTTTTATAATGAAATATGAATTTGTATAAATACTCCAGTTTGCAATTATTGCAGCATCTCATGATCAGTGAAGTGATTTGTATTACAAGATGCGTATTATCTATTACTATGTTTGACAATATTTTGAAAATGTAAAGCAAGGAACCTAATTTATAGGTTTAGATTTCTTGCAAGAAACTATGAAATTGTGGAGATAGCTTTTGCTTAGGTGTGACTGTAAAGTCAAGTAAGGGCTATTTTAATCAATATAATTTGAGGAAATTTTTGTATTAAGTTCAGAATTTTATTTGTCCCATTTTTCTGTTTTAAATTTTGATCTACATGTTGGACTTTGATTCACATAGTGTCTGTGGAAACTTTAAGGAAGTTTACTACATGGGCTCTTTTTTCATAAAGCATTTATTCCAAGCAAATATTTTAAATATTTAGTTGTTTCTAAGTTTGTGTCCATGCTTATATAATCAAGGTGATCTGTCATGAGTATTTTGGAAATATTTCAGCTATAATCAGCATGCTCTTGGTGAGTCATGCTGCACTTACATTCTTGCAACATTTGGGTTTGCTGTTGGTTACCCTGACAGGTTTTTTTTCCTACCCCAACACAGACAGGCACAGAGGGGCATTAGCCTGGTGAAAATAGAGTCAGGCTTGGTTTTTGGTCCCAACTAATATGACCTTTTGAAAGTGATCTTTTGTGTTCATTGTTTCTGGCTGTTAATGAGGGAGAGGAAAAAAGCGTTTTATAAAAGAAAAGTGGAAATCCAAAAAAAATGCAACGATTGTGGCAGACCCCAGATGAGCTTTAAAGCAAAGAGATGAATTTTTGTTTGTCTGTTTCTGAGATGGGAGGAACCTGTTGGTTCTCTGGCAGTGGCCTCCTGTCAGGACCAAATGCCAGTTTGGATCATGATTTTATGCTGAGCTCTGGTAACTCCCCTGGATTTGAGTGGGATCTGAACTCTTTGGTATGGAGTCTCTGGCTTCTAGTGCCCACGTGCAATATAACATGATCAGATCTAGTTCACTGCCAAGTTGCTTGTTTTTGTTTGCCCAAGAAGGGGTGTAGCGTTTTTTGACTTACAGTGGTCAGCGTTTGTAAGGACAATAAGAAAACCAGTGTGTCCAATTGAGGAGATAAATGAATGGAATAGGATGTTTCTGATCACCCACATTGGGTGAAACATGATGTATATTCTCAAGTGTATCCATTACTAACTCTTGAGTTTTTGAGAACTGGTACAATTAAGTCCATTGTGGAAAATTTGACTAGAGACTATACAATAATGGTTTGGATCTGTAGTACTACTACTGTTCAATGTGGTTATGGTATTTAGTATTTTGGTGTATTTTTTCCAGTGTGTAGAATTTTAATATAACACAGGAAATCTAACCTTTTATGCAATGACCTTCTCCAGATATGCTGCATTAGAGTAACTTGACCCTTGGCTTTTGCAAAGTAATTGAAGATTTAATGTAGCATTTGGATCTTCAAAAAACTTCGACAGGTTTTACTTTTCTATCCATGAAGGAAACCGGTTTTTGCTATTTTACAAATAGGCTGAAAATGTAACGTTTCTATTTCTTTGTAATAGATTTTTTTTTTGCCTGTTTTTTTTGTTTTTGCTTGTGTATGAAATCAGTAGAGCATTGTTTGCACAAGCAGAAAGTTAACATACTAACAAGAGTGCTGCATTTTGTGTTTCTTAGTCGTGTAGTACATAATTGTAAAGTAAATGGGAATATTTTCAGTTACTCTGAACTTGTTTCCAAGGTCTTCGGTACATTTAAGGAGAGCAATATACATTTGAAGTCACCTTATTTTGTATTAAATTATAAATTGTGAGAAAAGAAGTGGATATTGTGGCACAGTAATTTTGTACTGGTATGAAATATATAGCTATTAAGCTATGGTTTTCCTTTCAACTCATTCTTTTCATCCTAATGCAAATTTGATTGTTTTTATTAGGTTGTATTTTTCTACATATGTATACAATTTCAAAATATTACGATTGGATAAATTGCAAAATGTAAGCATTGACTTGATTCTGATATATAGAATTTTGGAATAAAATACCTCTTAACAGGAGTTCTGTCTTTGGTTGTGCTTTTTTTTTAATCTTAGGTGTATTTTTTAGAATACATTTAATTCACCAGCAAATACTTTGTAGTATATATTTGTAATTTATGATATCTGCTCAGTACAAAAAGGTCACATTTGCACAACTTTTACATTATCAGCTCAAGTTGCACCTTGAGTCAAAAAATTTTGTAATCACAAGCAAGAAGGACGATCTAGTCACAAATTATATTCTGTCACCACAAAACTTGATTTCCAACAACAATTTTTGTATACCAGCAATAAATACTCTACATTTTATAGCTGCCACATCACTGTTGAAAATGGTGAAATCTAGTCCTTTGTTTAGAAAAACTCTCAGAGAACTGCTGTTTCTTTTCTTGTTGTATTATTAGTCTAATTTGATCTTAATATTATGTTTTTTCTGGTTAACAGTCATCCCTTTGTGAGTGGGCTGACAACTATTTTGTGTCACAATAAAAGCATACGTGTTTGTTATGTTGCTAGAACATATATCTAGAAATAAATTCTGCTACCTACGAACCCTTTAGAAAAACTCCAGAGCACTGAGTTCCCTGAATTGCTAGTGGATGATTTGCTCACCTCCAGAAAACAGCAACAAAGGACACTGGAAAGATGCAAAACTGCTAGTTGTGTTTCAGTTGGCAGCTTCCAGTGATGTCACAGCAGCTGCATCCCAGCAGGAGTCAAACATGGCTCACCATCAGTTCAGCACACGCTGCAGCCAACACCATGTGTTGTATTAGATACCTGCAGTTAGATACCAGGACAGTGATCTCTGCATCTGCTTAGCAGGTCCAAATTAACATATTTTTGAGAAGTGACTGACAACAGCTGTCTCATGACAGCCACCAGGCAACATAGCGGATTTTCAAGTTCACATCTTATACCTTAACCACCTTAAATAAAATGATGGTCCATGTCTTGAGGTGATTTACATTTACACAACTCCACTGCCTCCCCTGGAGCTATGCTGCTGTACTTTATCTGGTTTCTGACTCTTTGCATACCTATATGATACTTTATTGCATGCTTTGATTATTAGTTAGTTCGTAAATTAAGTGCTAATACATTAATACCTTATTGCATATTAGTACATTAATGTTTTTAAATTGTCAGTTCAAGCACTTTTAAGAACACAGTGAACAGTTGAAAATACTTTTTAAATTATTTTTATGAACTTCTCATCAATATATTGTCTCTTACACATAAAGAATTAAGGTCAGTGCAGTCAGCCCATCTTCTCACAAGGTATTTCATAATGAGTTTTACTGCATCTTTCTGATAAGCCTTCTGAAAGTTTGGTGCTGAATCAGTGCCTCTCTTGACAGACACAGAAGACATGCTAAGACTGAGCTTGCAGGACACGAATACACAACACAGACCTTCCAAATGTGAGAAGCAAAAAACAGGACAGTAAGTCACTCCATTACTAATCTTCTCATATGCAGACCATGCCTGTGTGTTAAGGTTCCTCCTAGAGTTTTGCAGAATCTGTCTGCATTGACAGTTCTGTCATTTGTGTACACACTTTTCAGTCCCTGACAGAATATCAGATGCCATATTACATCCCTTCAGTAGTCGATGATGATGGTTGTAATTTGTTTAGAATTTGAAGAGTTGGAAGTGTGAGCAGCCTTTAAGGACTGTAGAAGTTACGCTGCACATAATTTCTCAGGGAAATACTCAGGTAGTTGAAATAAATTACTTATCACCAGCTTTCATCTCTTTTCAAAGAAAATTTGGTTAAGAAGACATAACCTTGACTGTATTTTTGCTGAAATGAGTGTTATGGTGTACTCTAATTTTTCTTAGTAATTGGTCTAAATATAGTACAAACAATTTCCACATGTGATATTCCCCTTTTAGAGCCATTTCCAGGAGAGCTCTTATGACATATTTAACAGATTCTTTTTTCTCCCGAAATTTTGTAAATTAATAATTGCACATATTCATGTCTTCAACTTTAAACTAAAACATTCCAGCTGCCAAGCTGGGTCAACGATTCCTCTTCAAATCATTTCTATCTTGGTAGAAGCCCAAGTTTACAAACATTTGGAAATGAACATGTATGTGATCCATCCTTTCTCAATACCATATACTCATCAGATAAATTTATAAACAAAGTAAGCAAACAGCTCAAAGCATGAGCAGGTTTTCTGTACACCCCTTTCTACCTGAGACCACACAATGTTGCAGAGAGTCCAAAATTAATTCAGTTCTAACAGTGGCTGTGCAGAAACAGATGTTTTCCTTTACAGTGCCCAGATAAAAAAGTTGAAATAGGAAACTTGGTGAGAGGACATTAAGGAGGGAAATAGGCACTGAGGATGTTTGCTACACAAAAAAAGAGAATTTCTGCTCGTTGGGAGCTGCTGGAGGAGTTCCACATCAAGTGAATGATTGTCTGAATTTTGCGCTCTTTTGCAATCTCTCAAGCAAAGTCCTGTCAGATGCAATCACGTTTTCATGGCAAAGGTTTTTTTGGTGCTGATGAAGAAAAGTGAGACTGACAATAAAGCAATGTGTTGAAAAGTACCTGCTGGGGAGGGTGTAGGTTTCCCACTGCAACATCACCACACGAGCAGTGACTGTTCATAGTGCACAAATGGCTGAGGTCAGGCCATTCTGCAGCTGTCCCAAAACAGTGCCAATGAACTATCAGCACCTGTAATAAAATAAAATTGTATTTTCTATGTCAATCTCAAACCTATTTGAAGTCATTATTGATGGTGATGAATTAATTACATTGTACGGTAAAGAATGCCATTAATCATAAGGAAAAATACATTATTTTTTTTTAATTTTTTTTTTTTTTTTTTTAGTTTTTATTTTGTGTTGAAAATATGCACAGAAACCTTACAGTTTTTCCTTTCAGTATAAGAAAATTTATACTCTTCTATTCCTCTTTTTTTTTTTTCTGGTATCTGAAAACTATAGAATTTGGCCTAGTATGTTATTGTGACTAAAACCGAGTCTTTTATTTGGCTAGTCTTTGTTTTATTAGAAGGCAAATCAAGTAATTTTGTACTTTTCAAAGAAGTTTATATTCACTACTCATACATTAAAAATTAAGTATCATCTAGTTCTGTGATACTGTGACAATCATAAGTATATTAGTATCTCCTAAAGCTTTAATTCTCCAGACAGGCATCTCTTTGCCTTATTTAGATGTTTATTTCCCATTAACAGTCCTGGTATCAAACATTATATATATTTTAGAATTACAGATGTACACAGGTAAAATCCGAGTGCGGGGATAAGCAAGCATGTGAGTCCAGAAGAGGGCAACGGAGCTGGGGAAGGATCTGGAACACAAGTCTGCTGAGAAGCTGCTGAGGGAGCTCGAAGTGTTTCTCCTGGAGAAGAGGAGGCTTAGGGGAGACCTTATTGCTCTCTCCAACTCCTTACTAGGGGGTGTAGCCAGGTGGGGGTCGGGCTCTGCTCCCAGGCGACAGGATGAGAGGACATAGTCTAAAGCTGCTCCAGGGGAACTTTAGTTTGGACATCAGGAGGAATTTCTTCTCAGAAAGGGAGTTTAGACATCGGAGTGGGCTGTCCAGGGAGGTGGCGCAGTCACCGCCCCTGGAGGTGTGCAAGGACAGACTGGACGTGGCACTCAGTGCCAGGGGCTGGTTGACGTGGTCATCTCCGGGGTCTTTTCCAACCTCATCGATTGTGCGGTTCGGTGAATCTGTTTCTGTGACTGCCGGCGCCAGAGCGAAGGCGATTTTCGAGCTAACAGAGGGCAGCGGCGGCCCCGTCACACGCTGTGCCGCACACCGGCTGGCAAAGGGACTGCCAGAGGGGCTGGCAAAAGGGACTGCCAGAGGAGCTGGCAAAGGGGCTGGCAGAGGGACTGGCAAGGGGCTGGCAAAGGGGCTGCCAGAGGAGCTGGAAAAGGGGCTGGCAGAGGGGCTGGCAAAGGGACTGCCAGAGGAGCTGGCAAAGGGGCTAGCAGAGGGGCTGGCAAAGAGGGGCTGGAAAGGGGGCTGCCAGAGGGGCTGGCAACGGGGTTGGCAAAGGGACCTCAGTGCTCTCAGCAACTCCTGCAAACCCCGCCGGTCCGCAGGGCGTACTTTCCCCGGTCACGGGTGTGAAGCACACTCGACCCCTG
>VXBX01001890.1:977171-1027220 GCA_013400415.1 Scytalopus superciliaris | reverse complement strand
CGCCGCAGTGCCCGTGCAGCCGGAGCTGTCGGAGCCTGCGGAGGTGGCGGTCTCCCGCAATATGCCTCCGCTGCCCTCGGGCTGCTCGCCATGCCGGGCTCCTGCGGGCGGCTCTCCGCGCTGCTCCNGCCTCCGCCGCCGCCCCCCGCCCGCAGCAGCAGCGGGCGGCGCTGCCCGGGGGCGCCCCCGCCGCGGCACCAGGTACCGACCCCTGCCTGCCCTCCTCTCCCCTGCCCTGCCCTCCCCTTCCGGATGGGTCCCCTCGCTGCCCCCCGGATGCTCCGTGCCGGGCGGGGGGCCGGACGGCGGTCCCGCATGCGAAAAGGAGCCGCTCGGTTGGGATGGAATGGATCCGTCTTTGGTGCCGCCGCGGTGGGCAGGGATGTCCCCGGGGACCAGGCAGTGACCTGGATGGGGATGCGCGCTCGGGCCCCGGGAGAGTGGCCTCGGGTGATGGGGCTCCAGGGATTGCTGTTGGCTGACGGGAGTCACCGCTGCAAGGTGTCTGTGTGTACATGGAATACGTATATAATATTCATATATTTGTTTCTATATGTATTTATATCACTGTAAAAATAAACCAGCTTATACGTGTGCAGGCGTATTGAGCCTGTCAAATGAGTGATGGGGCTGGTGAGCTCATTGGGTTTTGCATCACTTCTGCAGGATGGAGAAATACATCATTTATCCCAGAGTATAAAAATAATGTGCTCATTTCGGTACAAGGCCTTAGTATTGCGGGCAAGCATGTGAGGTTACCCCTTTGCACAACTAAAGCAAGTGATAAGGTGTCTATTCTGTCATGTAGTTTAAAAAAATGTGTATATCCTGAAGTTTAGTGGCTCAAATTAGGATAAACCCAGTATTTTTCTTGACATACTGCCTTTCACCAGAGAATTTCAAGATGGTTTCAAACATGAATTATTTAAGACCTTTTAACACTAAGGCTCCGTGTAGGCATATCACTGGAGCATATGTTTAATTTTTAACATATATGCATGCTTCTGTTTCCAGTTGACTTCAAGAAGGTATAAAATGTGCTTAATTTTAGTCATATGGTTAATATTTTGCTGAATTGAAGCCAGTTTGCAAAGCTGACAAAGTATGTGGGTTAATTAGGAAATATAAGCAAAGATATTAAATTATGGTATTTGCTTGTAAGTTAAAACATTTCGAGCAAGTAGCTAGACTTGGTAGAATATGAACAGAGCTAAATTTTTCCTAATACCTCTTAAAATGCCTTTGCTTTTTGGTTTCTTTCTTGTGTAGGTTTGTGGTTTTGGGGGGTTTGTTCTTTTATTTCATTTCCAAACATTTAAACTGTAGGACTTTGAAGAAGGACACTTTATGAACATTTTGGTTCTTGTGTTTTCTTTTGAACTGTTGATTTTTTAATTAGTTTGTTACTTACCTTGCTTTTAGTAGAATATGCCATTAATCACCAGCAAACCCCATTTAAAAGGCTTTGGCAGCATTTCTAACTTGTACAGTGAACATTTTGCTCATTAAAAATTGAGAGGCAAAAAAAAAAAAAAAAGTTTTTGTAATTCAATGATCCTCTTTGGTTTCAGGTATTGATTTCTTTTCAAGAAGCTCTGCTACCTTATTGCCTTCAGCCCTGGCCAGAGTCTTTGTTGGTATCTAATGTTTTGATGCTGGTGCTATTGGTTTGCTGTTGTTGCTGTTGCAGACCCACGTGCCCAGTTGCTGCTGCTTTCTTTTATTTGTTTATTTTGATTTTCGTTTTGAGATATGAGAGTCCAGCATTGTCATACAGTACACAGCTGTCATGGTCAGTCTCAATTTATGATTTAAAAATTATCTTTGGGGTTGGTTGTCAATGTTTGCTTGTTATGCTTAAATACAGGTAAAGCTTTATTTCACTTGTGGGCTGTATTCTAAATGATCTTGATTAGTTTTTCTTTTATAAAAATTGAAAAAACCCAATAGCTGATTTACTGTTATGAAGCTCTCATTATTCATGAGAAGCTGCTAAGCATCTTTTTTTTTTTTTTTGTGAGGTATTTCCTTTCGGTAAAAGCATGTAAGTAGTTTTTGCTTTATTGATGTTTTTAAAAATTTTTCTAAGAAGAGCCTGACTCCAGAGGTATATATTTAACAATTATTTTTTTACGTGGAAGAATGATTTGATGATTTACAGCTGAAAGGTAGGCAGGATAAATGGCTGTTGCCTTTCCAGGAGCAGACTGGCAGCAGAGTAATCCCTGAGGGAAATGGTCTGAACAGGCCACTCCTGCAGCAGCTGCAGGTCCTGTGCTGCGAACTGCCAGGCAAGCAGTGGCTTCTGGAAGTAAGGAGGAGTCTGGCTGATTTTGGATTTATGCAGTGTGTTTGTGACCCCGGTGTTGCTAAAGCAAAGGAGGCTTATCCTCTTTAACTAGGGAAGGTGCAGGGCTAAGGCTGGAGTTCACAACCTTTTGTCATTTGACGTTTGTCCCTGTATCGATGTCCCTGTTCTGTCGAAGCTAATTATACCGTTTTACAGATCAATTCCCTCCTGGATTAACTGACTCCTGCCAGTGTAATTATTGTGCTGTCGGAGGAGAGATGCTGAAGTCAGCACAGCTGCGTGTGGAGGTTTGGGGTGTATACACTGCTCCTGACATCTCAGTGCAGCAGTGAGAAGGTAGTTTGCACATCATCACTGAGAAGGTTTTTTGTTCCTCTGTTTCTTTTCCCTTAAAAACAACTGCTTAATTTCCTGCTGCCAGGAGAAATAAATTCTTAAGACAGGGCAGAGAACATGTATGAGAGGGACCTAGTTCATGGAATTACTCTGACTTGTGTCATCTAACAGATACAGACATTCTTCCAGATTTTAAGAAAAAATAATAACAAATTTGGAGAGCGAGAGAGCGACAAGCCTGCCTGGTTGGGGTGGTGATTGCTGAAGTGGTTAACTTGCTGTGATTCTTCCTTCATCATAGTGAGTTTCTCCCATTTTCTGCATGGCAGTTTTAGAAATCTGGACTCTGATGTGCGCAGGAGTAATTGAAGAGAAGTCACTGGGAGCTTTGAATATTCATTAAGGTTAGCGGGCTTGAGCACAGAATTCAGTCAATTATAGTCCTGCCTTTGATCCAGGTAAATCTGGTTTTGTTTTCCATGTTCCTTTCTCTTTATCTTTATTGAAATTCGTTCTTTATGGGAGTTGAGGGCTGTGTCCCCTTTAATATTCACGGGATATTCTGATGTGGTGCATTATCATTCTCTTTCTAATGCAGATATTGTGCTATAAACAGAGCAGAGACCACTAATTGAATAAGTGATACTTATCTGCATCAGTTCTATGGCAGGTCTGGCAGGTACTGAATGAACAAGATGCTTCTGCAAAACAAAGCAGTTGTGTAAATGCAAACTGTCACATTAGGTATAGACAGCACATGGGATGACATACAGCATCTTAATGTTGGATTTTTTTTTCCGTGTTGAGAACTTAAATTATACTTGAAGTTTGTTTTAAAATAAGTGTTGTTTCTTCAAGTTTCTGTCATATAACTGCATGTTCTATGCTGTGGGTAGCCCCCCATACCTTTTGTAATCTCAGCATGAACAAGAAAAGACTTGCCATGTTATTTGTTTTAGACCATTCCAAATTTGCCTCTCATTCCAGAATTCAGAGAAAAATTTAATTTATTTGTTTGTGTGGGCTTTTTTCCTTTTAGGCAGATGGCTTTGCATATGATAGGAAGATTAGTTTGGTTCTGTAGGGTGAAATTGAAAAGCAGTAGCTGCTAACAGAGTGCTGAACAAAGAAGAGGGAAGAATTGGAATGGCTGTGTGTATTTATGGAGTTAATTCTGTTTGTTGGGACAGATGGGATAAATGTGTGATTGTTGACAAACCCAGAAGAAAATTAGACATTACTGTTTTACCTGCTGGAAACAAATACACTGTGTGGATGCTGCCTGTGGAATTTGATTCTGAGCCCATTTCTCTGTTTGCATGAGAGGCAAAGTTGCTGGGTAGTGCAAAACCGTGTTGGAGACAGGACATTTCTAGTTAAGATTATTCTAAATTGGTTTGTAGGTTTTGTTATTTTTCGTGGTCATTCAAGAAGGAGAAAACTTTCTTGTGTTTCCTTTTTATTTGAGATACTGAAGCAGAAATGTTTCTCCAGCATATGCTTTTCTAATCTTGGTTTTTCATGGCTTTTGCTGTAGAATATTTTTCTAGTGACTTGTATATTGGTGTGTAGTTGGTACTTGGGTATTTAGAGAAGCATTTGGTTCTCATACCTTGTTATGTTAAGCTGTGTTTGAATTTGAGCAATAATACATAATATTGCACTTTAAAAAAACCCCAAAACATAGTGTAGTGTGATTGGCCTGTTTGTCACTTGACGGAGCAGTCTTTATGGTTTATTCTCTCCACAGTCACTGGATTGGAGATTAGTATGGCAGCAATAAATCCAGTTTTGTTTTGGAACTTTTGTTGCACTCAGATACCCCAAGAAAATAAGTGAGAATTTGAAAGCTGTATGGGAGATTTTTTTTCCTTCCAGTAGAGAAGGAAATTCAGTAATTTTCATGGCTGAGTGATTATGTAGGATACAGTTCCTGCTCAGGAAGCCAGGGCTGTCTAAATGGGGACTAATGGTCAGAGCTGGCATTGTTGGATACAGCCAGCAACACAGCCCTTCTTATCCTGTAGATATTGGAATATAATTGGTGTCAGAGGAAAGGTTTATTTTCAAGTTAGAAATGTTAACGTGCACACCCCAGCAAAATGATTTAATGCAAGCAGTTAAGTCCACCTAAGCTCAAAAAATGTCCTTTGATTCGCTGTTCACTTTGCTTGGGATTCTCAGCCTCTGGGATTTACAGTTGTAGTCTCTCAGGTAGGTGAGAAAGAAGGCAAGACTTAGACTTGTCCTGATTTATTTGAGCTGATATTCTTAACTGTCTTAGCTTTCCATGCTGATCTAAGATTTAGTAATGCAACAAAATATCAGGACGGACCTCAGGACACTGGAAGGTGATAAGGCATCTGCAGTTTGAAGTAGAAATGAATAATGAGAAAGAAACAGTCATAGATTCACGTGTTCCATTATTTAGATCACTCCGTTGCTAATAAGAAGAAGAGGGGGAGTTTGGGATTTTCCATGGTGAAGCACACATAAAAAAAATAAGGACTTTTTATTTTTTGGGAAGAGAGTTTATATAAACACAAAGGGAGGGAGGAGTTCTGAAGAGGTGGCCATCTCTCCTGAGCGGAAAGCTGGCTTTTACTGAAGCTTGTAATACATTATACAGCGTCCTGCTCTGTACTTCAGAAAACTTGGCTTCAAGAAACCTGCACTAATAGCAGTTTTCATTATAAAGAACTGAGAGACAAGGCCAGGAATGTGTTCGAGCATTCACTGAAATGGGACCCCCAGTTACAAGGTGAGAAGTGGCAGAAAGCAAATGAGGAATGATGGCAGGAAGTTACCTATTGCAAGGTGGTAGTTTTCACAGTTCTTATTTGTTTTGCTAAAGTTTCCCTACTTCTTGTCGATCTGTTGGCAGAGAATACATCATCAAAGACCAACTGCTATGTAAAAATGTTCTCAGAATTACTGTCAGGCTGAGAAAAAGGCAGGTTTAGGATTTGAAATGCAGTTGCTATCTGGGTCACTGGGGATCTGTAGCACGCTGTCTCTGTGAAGTAGCTCAGGAGATGAAGCCTTTGAAGACAGAGGTAAAGATCTGAGAGGAAAGCTTATTCAAAATAAACTTAATTCTTGGCATGTCAGACTTGGAAAAACAGCACAGGTTACTTTGTTGTCTTGAAAGTTGCATATTTTTATATTGCTATGTGCTTCTGTAATGAATGCGTGTTCAAGGCACAGAGCAAATGAACCCTCTTTCCTACTCCTGCTGTTGTGTTTAATTCCCAATTCATAGATCTCACATGTAGTGTGCTGTAGGAGCACCCAGGTCCTGTGAGCAAGAACTTCCATTGCACCATAGGATTTAATGTATATTTGAGTAACTCTTGTGTTCAGTAGGATGAAACTACCAGATCTAGCTCCTCCTACCTAATCCTAGCTTGCCAGAGGTGTTATAGCACACCTCCTGCGTGCTCCTAAACTGTCACCTTCCACACACATCTACAAGAAGTTGTATTCAGCAGGTTTCAAAGCAGCTATTAGTGTTCTTACTTTGCTTTTCTGGCACTAGTTGTAGTAGAGAGAACGTGAGGTTTGAAAACACTTTTCATGCTAGCACACATTTGAGGGGAGAGTGTGAGTGTGCACAGCTTTGCAGTCAGCAGTAGGGAGGTGTGTTTGCTGAAAGAACTTGTGCTGGGGAAGTGGAGGTTGGAAAGTTCAAGAGAATGAATTAATCTTTCAGAGGTCCCTAAGCCAGTTATTTAGTAGAAGACATTTCACTCAAGCTGTAACTCATCTTCCATTGGAATAGGCATTCCAGATCCATTCAGCAGAAGGGAGGGTTCCTGGGAAAGGACAGTCTTTCCAAATTCTGTGGGAGGCTGCAGCACAGGCAGAGCTTTGCTCATACAGCCCTGCTACACCTCCCTGTTACACCTGCAACAGAGACAGTCTGTACAGAGTCACCTTTGGTGACTTGATTACCCTGTCATTTTGGAAGGGCTTTAGATCAGGAAGGGATGATACTTAGAACTTAGATGTCAGAGAACACATGTTGGCTGCAGGGTGAGCAGGTTCTTGTGACAGTCCAGTGGGTGTGTGGGACTCTCCAAGGCATGAGTTACCTTACCGTGGCTCCTCAGGCAGTGTGCAGGGCTAACATGTGGCACCAGCAGTTCCATCCAGTACAAAATTCTGTCCTGTGCTGTGAACTTCAAGAGCAGTTGTCAGTTGTTTGTAGATGATGTGAAGAAAGTCTCCTACTCCCATCTTAGCTGGACCAGCTGCTGTAACTTTACAAATGCTTCTGCATGCCCTCTGATGTAAGCATATCATACATTACTATAAACAAAATAGTGACAAGTTTGCAGTTCATGGTACTTGAGTGGCATGACCCTGGTGATGTGTGTCCTTGTCTGATGTAGCTCTTGGAAGCCGTCCTGTGTGACCTGCTGGGGTTGGCAGACCTGGGGAATGATGTTCTTGCCTGTCTGTGACTGCATAAGCCCCCTAAGGCTCACCAAGTGCAGGCATGAATCCTTTTTCTTTCCACTCAGTTTCTTGTCCTTTCTCTTCCCTGAGGCTGTGATTATGCTTCCTCATGTGGACTCCAAGAGAGTCTCAGCTGTCTGCAGTCTCTGCTGGGCAAATTTGTCACAATGTGGAAATGAGACAGTTGAAGGAGATGGATTGCAGGGTCACTTCCTCCTGCTGGACCTTGCACATAACCCTTCTCCAGCATTCTGCATTTACTGTTGATAGTGCCAGGGACCTGAGACAGTGCAGTCCTACCAGTAGGACAGGCAAGAGGTGGCCTCACTTGGAGATTGCATGAAAATGTAATGTGGCTTACGGTGGGTTAGAGGGCAAACAGAATCTTGACCCTCTGCCTTCTGATTTTTCTTGTCCCATTTGGAAAACTCTAGTTGTTTTGATGTGGGTCCTACCTGAACTGCTGGCACCTATGGCAAGTTAAGCTGCACGTGGTGGCCAGATAGCTGTGCTGGGGAATGTTGGGAGGCTTTGTGTGTATTGAACATGCTGCAGTGCTTATAGGTACGAGTGCAAGGCACCTACTGAGCCATGTGCATTATGAGGTCACAAAGCAGCAAAATACAGACAAACTCAGAACCACTTCACTGTGTGCCCAACACAGTCTGATTGAAATGCATTATTGATGTGCCCACTGCACCCCAGAAGCGCTCTGGGGTCTGTGTGGTGATGTTCCATCAAGGAGGGCTTCAGCCTGAGCCCCTGGGGGTTTGCTTGAGTGCTTGTTTTCTACACACAGGGTGGGTCCAGTCAGATCAGTTGGAGCACTGATCCATTATGATGCAGCTTATTTTGGAGGAAAGAGCTAAATTTTGGTGGGTTTTGTTTCTGTGGGGTTTTTTTCCCTTTTCTTTTTTTTTTTTTTTTTTTTTTTTTTTTTTGTTTCTAGAGGGTCCTTAATAGTTCATCTGCCTCTTCTGAAATATTTTCGTGTATTCCACATGCTTTTATTTCTTTATTTCTCATGACTCCTTTACCTGCATTCAATGATTGAGCTTTCCCAGTGCAGTGTGCATGTAGCTTTCAGGTTTCATGTTGTAGGTTGTTTTAGTTTCAGGTCTGAGCAGCCCTTTCATTAGTCAGATTTATTTTACTTTCAGAATCATGGCTATTACTGCTTTGATTGACTGCAAGTGTTATTGATAAAGGCCATGCTAAATAAAATAGATCTTTTCGTCCCGTTTCCTTAATAAAGCATAGAACATGCATCAGGTTGTGAACCCCAAATTATCATAAGATAATGTCTTAGTAAAATGTCCAGCCAGGTTTGCCTAATGTATTAAAAACAGCAGCTCAAACAAACCACAGTCAAGTGAAGATAAACTTTGTTGGCTTCCCTTTCTCTGATTTGAAAGTAACTGAGTATCTGGAACTGTGGGGGTGTTTAGGCTGGAGGGAATAGCAGGAGCATTCTCGTCCAACTTGATTGAAGAAGGGCTGGCACTGAATTTAGACCCGGGAGCTTTTTCTTGTCACGCCATGAAATGCTTCAAGATCGGAGTACCTCTGGACAACCATTCCATTCATTGTTTATCCTTAGAGAGAAAAAGAAATTCTCTCATGTCCAGTCTGATCATTCCCTGCGATTTGTGACTGTTGCCTTGCGTTACCCTGCCCTGCATCTCGACACAGAGTTTGACTCGCTCTTCTTGGTCAGGTCCTGGGTATTGGAAGGCTGTTGTTTAGGTCCCCCAAAACCTTTGCTTTGCAAGGTTAAACAAGGCTTGTGTCTTTCATGTACTTTCCCCTAATGCATGTAAATTAGAAGGAAGTGAAATTACATCCTCTCCTGCAGATTTGAGGCTGTTTTATAAATACATGCATACAGTTGGCTCAGTCTGTTGAAATAGATACTAGTGTGTAGCATGGTTATGAAATTTGGCAAGACACCAAATTTATTTATTATTAACAACTCTGCATGGGCACAGCTCCCAAATGAAACTGGTGGAATGTTCTTGTGTAAGTTATTTTCTGTGAGGTAGCAAATCTGGTGGATAATTCGTCTGTGCTAATGTGAGCCTAATTGGAGGAAAGGTCAGTGATGTCAAGATATTTGAAAATATAGGCCGTTTTGCCCGGATGAATAAAGAGATGCTTACGCTGTCCAACTATTATAGTCTATAATGGAATTAATAAAAAGTTTCTTCAGGTAATTGTGAAAAATAGTTTTCTTCTCTTTTGAAGTATTTCATTAAGTGACTGAAGAGAAGAAATGAGTAGTTTTATGTTGGGTAAATGCAGGACATCAGTAGAGTGTGATTTTGAACAATAAAAGCTGTTAATGACATGAATTAGGCCTTGTGCTAAATATCACAGGGACTTACTCCATTGTTTGTGAGAGCAAGAGGGAAGACTTACTCTCACTGGGCTGCAGTAGAGATTTTCCTCTGGATTATGGACCACTGATGTTGAGAAAATCCTGTAATTAAATTGAAGGGAATAGAGACCCAGCAAAACATTTGTGAGATCCTGCATAATTCTGGTGCAGTGTTGGACAAAAGAATCTGTCATGGCTGTTTGCTTCTTAATTAGTTGTCAGGCTTCTTTTCCCCCCATTTGTGTCTTTGTTTGTTTTTTTTCCTAAGCACAGTATAGAAAACCTGTCCCTTGACAAGTCAGTCTGCTGGATTCCTCACTGTTCCATGAAGCAGAATGTCTCAAATACTTAAGTGGATTTGTTTCCCCCCAGTCCAGTTGGCACAATATCAGAGGTGCTGAATGGGGAAGGAAAAAGTGTTTACTGTCCCATTTTTAGTCTTGGTGTCAATAGAACCATTTTCATCATCTTAGAAAGGTTTCCATGGTGCGAAGTTGTTTTCCAGTTACTCCCTACAGGACTTTGGCCGCTTGCTGAGAAGGGAGAACTTGCGTGTCCATGTTGGTGCTGTTTGTGCTGGAGACAACACAGCTGGTGGGCAGTGTGTTCATCCCTAACAGCTGTCCTTTTGCTGCATCCTGGAGCACTTTATCTGGTGCTGAGCTGTAGACAGGCATTAATGATTCCAAGCAGCAGTGGCTGAATCACTAATATGTTCAGTATTGACACCTACCTGGATGGCATCCATGTAGGCAGAGGAGTTACATTATTGCGGTCCCATCTTGATTCGATTGGTTTGCTTTATCTTGTGATCTGATTTGATAGAACTTTTTTTTTTAAAAAACTCTTTCTGTGGCATCTGAAGGATTTTATTTACTTAAAGTTAGCAGGACTCTGTAATCATTTTTCTAATACCTGAAGTTGTATTTATTGATTTGTGCTTTTTGATCATTCACTTCATGAAACTCAACTTCAATGAAAATTTGCATATGAAAGAGACTGTAGCTTGTTGGGTTCTCATGTTGTTCATGCAGTATGGGTTTCCTAACTAGTGGATTAAAAAATTCCCATCCCACATGTGCAGATCTAAACTGAGGACGTGTTGTCCTGCAGACTTTGATTTCTGTTTTCTCCTTATGTGTCTTTACCAATGGCCTTCTTCCAAGAGGGTACAGATCTCTTCCTGTCAGGGAAATGAAAGATAGACACTGCTGGGATGTTGCAAATCTCTCTTTAAGCGGTAGGATGAGATGTTGCAGCTTTGGGGGGATGTAAAGTATTTTCAGCCGAGAACAGTGACCAGTGTATTATTGAAAAATATCTCTGAGTGCAGCAGGAGTTTTCCTTTGTGATCAGAGAGTAACGTGCACTGATGTCTGAGTTACTGTTTGGTAGGTTGTATTATGCCAGTGTATGGACACTTAGGGTTTCACAGCATTAAATGTCAGATTTGAACAGGGTACTGCCTTTTTTTTTTTTTTCTTTGTTCTGCCAAATTAAGGGGGTGTTTGAAACTGCAAAGGTTTTTTTCAGCTAATTCCTCTCACCAACCACCACTAAGAATTCCACAAGACAAATCATGTACCAAACACATTAGAATTAAAAAAACCCCAAAATAGATGATTCATTGCACAAGGATACTGGAATATTCTTCCTGTCCGAGTATATTGACTGTTAAAGGATAGGTTTGATGAATTGTTAGAAATTCTGTATAAGAAGTGGTCTCATTTTGACAAGATGATGCTGAATTATTTGTTTTTTTCTGTTTAAATAATGAAGGTTTAATTGTACAGTTCATGTGTGGGAAATGCATGTTGTTTGCTTATCCCCTAATAGGCACTTACCCCTTTTTCTTGAGCGTATATAATATAATGTGAGTATTTGAAATAGATTATTATGCGGATTTTAATTTTTCCATCTGTACTTTTCCCCCAGTATTCTGTAACAGTGTGAATTTTTAATATTCTTTTCTTTTCATGCCCTCAACTCTGATGCAAGGTAAAATGATACTGGCAGTCATTTATAAAAAAATGAAAGAGCAGCATTGCAGGTTTAGTATTAGCCAGTGGAGTAAACTGAAATGAAAAAAATAATCTTATAATGGCCTCTGAAATGCCTGGGGAAAGCTGTTCTATTTTGTAGGCTTCAGAAGCTCTTAGTAATATTCACTTGCTCATTTAAATCTCTTTCACTTGCAAATTTGTCTTAATTTGAAGTAAGTTTTATTTAAGATTTTTGGTCTTGTAATATTAATAATTTATCCCACTTGTCTAGAATTACAGGAGACAATATTTAAAATCCTAAATAAGTGAAGCTGTGCAGACTGCAGCATTTCATCTTGTCTGCTGCCTATCTCCCTTGCCCCGGGAAGGTGAATTTCAGCTTCAGTCTTCCCTAGTAACCACAGTTCTGAGACCCAGGCTGGCTGATTCAACAGAACAGCAGCAAATAAAAATGCAAAGTTGCTATGGTAATTGTAATTCTCGTAGGCTTATTGTATCCTGCGAGTTGTCTTGGGTGGCGAGACAGCCTGATTTTAATATGTCAGTTGAATGAAGAAGGCATCTAATGGTGGAAAAACATCTTGCAACTACTTACCAAATGAGTACATTACAGCAGGTACATGTTATGCACTTAAAAATATTCCAGTGGATTTTTTTTAAAATTAGATATATATAGCACACAGTTGTCAAAGGAATACAGGACCAAAAATCCCATCTAACCTTCATGGCTGCTCTCTGTCTGAATTTCATAGCTCTTGCTTGGGTAGCCCATAAAAGTAAGTCAAGGGGAATACCCATTTTCTTTCTATTTTATACGTCTTCCTAAGAGCACTTGGAAGCGTTTGGGAGTGTGTTCACACTGGATAGGTGAGTGAGTTGTTAGCAGCTTTATGCATTAGCCTGGTGACATTCTTGTGTAGCTCTTACAAGCATGGTCATTCCAGAAAGATGTTTATTGAGTAATGCAGCAGTAATCATGAAGGATACAGCCTATAATGATCTGGTTTATTTTATTGATTTTGCAGGACCTTAATTTCATCAATATTTGGTTCCTGTCAGCATTTGTGGAATGATTATTTTGCTTACTCAGTTTTTTTAATGCATCAGATCTGAGATCTTGATTGCAAGTGTAACCATTTCCAGTGGCAGTACACAGCTGTTGGTTGTGAAAGAGGGTTGTTTTCATTTATTTTTAACTCTGAGACCATCCAGATCATAAAATAATCTTAAACCAATAAAATAATTGACAGCATTAATAGTTTCCATTTTTTTTGAAGTGTGGTAATTGTTTTTTTTTTAGTGTGAACTGAGGGTAGTGCTGCTGTACCTGTACAAGCATGTCAGGAATGAGACAGCTGAGATGCAGAGCAGTGTCTCTTGGAAAGTACTAGAAGTGTCTGAACTCTTTCTCATCTCTGAAGAATTAGCTTATGCTGGGCAATTATCACATCAAAATGTGATAGCTCGAGTTTGCCAGTGTTGAATCTTGGCCATATTTAGTCCTGATTAAATTTAGTCTTTCTTTTAAGTCACTTCTGAATTTGGAGGAAGTGATTCCAAAAGTTGTGGGGAGAACAGTTTGTTGTTTTACACTGACATAATGACGGTTAACTACTGTGGAAGTTATTTTAGTGCCTAAGTATTAATGAGGCATAAATTAACAGTACTCACCTAATATTTGAGGACAAGATTTCTATTAAGATGGTTTTTTTTTGTAATTTTCTTCACCTCCCTGTTCACAAAATAAACATCCTATTCCTCTTTTTATTTGCTTAAGATTTCTATTTATATATGCACACACACACACAAAATATAAACCATTGAAATATGTCGGTATAAAAGGAAAATAAGTGAAAGAAAACAATTGTTCTGCTGAAGTGAAACAAATTGTTGTAGGCAAATAAATTCAATTAGCAACTTTTTTTTTTCTTTTTTGTAAAAGCATCAGTAAAAATTCAGTGTTAATTCTATGTAAAGAACTGGTGCTAATTCTATAAATCTGCTGGGAAAAATCTTACAAGGTATGACTGAGAAAAACAATTTCTTTAGTGTGTTGGGTTTTATTCTGTCTCAATTTTATTTCTCTTTGCTACCAAAATCCCTTTTAAAAGGAAAGTGACCTTGTTCTTGTCTGTAAAATAAATTAACACTTCTCCAGTATGTCAGTAGATGGTCGGCTTGTCCATACCATCTGGTGCAGTTTTATTGCAACATGAAACTAGATTTGGGGTCTGTTTTGAATGAAATGAATAATTAGTCTTTGACCTACTAATTTACTTAGAACCTTGAAGTTTCCTCTGGCTTGTGTGCTAATTTGCCAGAGGCAGTTTTTCACTGTGCTGGATTAGAAGTGTCCCTTTAAAGTGCTCGTCCTGAAGAGTTTGATTCAATGCATTTAATTTCATGTAATACATTTATCACTCTTTTCAGTTTAAGACTTGTGTAAAAACTCATCTTTGGAAAAGTATTGATCTTCATGATCAGTGATCTCAGGAGCTAAAATGTTACAGGGACTCCTCGTCACAGAGATTACTCCAGGATGGGATGAACTCTGTGAGGACGGAGAGTGAGCAGAGCCCTGTGAAGGAAAGAGGACAGTATGAAAGGCAAGAGAGTTTTCAGAACACAGGGAATGAGCAGAAAGCAGACATATTTTTGTTTCTGATTACAGCGGATTGTTGGGTTTAAATCTTTCTTGCACTGCCGTTTTGTTCAGAGAACCAGAACATCCCGTTGTTGGAAGAGCTGCAGCCCAGCCTTGATGTGGAACTGAGGGACCAGGATGGTGTGTCAAGTGTGTTCTGAAGCACTGTTTTTGGTTTTGCCAGCAACTGTATTGTGAGGAATGAGCTTCTAGTAAATAATTTCCATTTTTTTCTTACCTGTGTACAGATGCTCAAGGACTGTGGCACTGTGGTCTGCATGTGACCATCACAGCATGTGGCAGTGAAGTAAGGAAGTGTTTCTCTGTCTCAAGTAACACTTTATTTGAAGCAAATATAACAAAACAAAAAAACAAAACAAAACCAAAGAAGTCTGTAAACCTCTCACGGTTTTTTTCCCCCAGCAGAAGCTCACCAGAGTAGGCTGATGGGTAACAAATCCCCTGCATAGGTAACAGTGTGTTCAAATTTTGTCCTATTTCTAATCTGTCACAGTTTCTCTTGACTATGAAGCACCTGCTTCCTGGAAACACCTGGATCTGACTACACTGGGTTAAACTGTCTCCTGTAAAATGACTACAACAGCCTTTCTCTGTAAAAGGCACTGCTTGTCCCCCCCAGGATGTAACCTTAGTGCCTTCATAATTGAGATTTTGATCATGGCTTCTGTGGAAATTGGACCAGAAATAGGGCAGTTGGGAATGCTGTGGTGTCCTACTTTCCCAGACCCTGTTTTGCTGCTTTGTCCTTGGAAATTGGTGATGTGTTCTGTGTTGCTGCAGAAATTTTTGCCAAAGCTCTTCTTTTCAGTGTACATCCTAATGTTTGATTCTGCATTGCAATATTTTAAGGGAGTGCAGAGCTGCAGAACTGCACTGTATAGATGATGAGGGTTGGCTGTTTGTGTAGAAATGCAGCAAATGCTGATTAGCTCTGGGCTCCAGTTTATTTAATAGTTGTTTTTTTACAATACCTTTGCATTGTCTAAAAGCAGTTTTCTGTCAGTCTCTGTAGGTGAACACTATTTACTAGCACCCCTGACATGTGGCAGTAAAACATCAATATCTTTTCTCCAAAGTGCATTTCAAGGAACAGCCTGTGCTTGCTTTAAAATTACAACAAAGATGCTGCCAGTTTGCCTAAAGGGCAGCCGAAACAAGGGTAATTTTTAGCTGTTTTTGCCATCTGGGTCTGTTCCTTATGCACCCCTGTTCTTTACCAGTCAGTTTGGGGTTAGAGTTGGTTCCCTGACTGGAATGTTTTGACTCTCTGAGTGATTCTGGAGAGGGGTGGTGCAAATTTAACCTTCTGCTAAGTGCAAGAATGAAACTGTGTCAACTAGTTGCCAGCTCTGAAGTGTTTTCTTTTTTTCAGCCAGGTGGAATGATTATATTTGTTATCTGAAGTGTGTGTTGTTCTAAGAAATTGAGTTTTACAGCTGGTTAGGTATTTGCTGAATTTCCCCAGACCTTTTGTGAACACTCTTAGGTTGTTTCTCAATTCAATCAGAGGTTGTTGAAAATAAAATAGGTAGATTGTGCTTATAACTCATTAGTAAAAACAAAATTTCACAGGGCAAAACATTTGTGGTGTATTTTAGTAGTATGTGCCATTTTAGGGACGAGAAATGTTTTTCTGCTGTTTTTCTGTTATTATTTTAAATCACAGGAACAGTGTATAAATAGTATATAAATGTATTTATAAAGAGTCACATAATTTGTTTTTAAATGAGATATTCTGTTACCAGTTTAAAATACAGAATTATTTGTGTAGAGTTAGAGAGGTCTTTGTACATGTATGTGCCCATCTGTATTAGGGTCTATAACTGACTGCATGGAGTATGACAGGATAAAAGAACACTGATAGCTAAGCAATGAACACTGCATTTGGCTGTAGGGGTTATTAATTAGATTTGCAGGTTATTTGATAGCTATGAGAAGCATAATTGAAAACCGGTCAGAGCTTACCCTGCTATCTGACAATATCTGTCACAGTGTAGCCATAAAATAGTTATTGGAGTTTAGGGGTCACCTGTTATGCCATGTTAATGTACATGCAAGGCAGAAAAATCTGCCCTGTGTCAGTGCTTTGGGCATTAATAAAGAACAAAGGTAACTGCAGACTGAGGGTGGGCTGTGGTGAGGAGGGCTTGGTCTTGCATTAAATCATTCCCACAATGTATGAATGTGGATTTTTAATGAGCTTTAAAGGTGTAACAGGCTTTTACTTTTCCTAGATATGCCTTTATAATTCGTCACGGGCATTACTGTAGTTTTAAGGAAATTTTAAGAAGTAATGATTGTTTTTTGTGGGCAGGAGGATGGATCGCTTTTTTATGACCTTTTTTTACTAAAGCCAAATGTGTGTTGACTGTGTAGATTATGTGTTTCATTGATTTCCACCCCCCATGGCAATATCCAGTACTGCATGTGTAGCAAAACCTGATATTCTTATAACACGTGATTTTTTTTTTCTTTACAGATCAGTGCACATTTCGTATCGTAAATTGTATTAAGCAAAAAAATATGGTGTTCTATGAATGTAAAAGATGCAAAAATAATTGTTCAGTCAGCTAAGACCAAGCAAATTGCACAGACCCCATTTTCTCTGGCTGGTTACTGGGGAGCCTGGTAGTGCTGTGTAGGCAGTTTCCATAAAATTCATGTAAGTGTGTGCCTTTTCTGGCATGGGTGTAAACATCTCTAGGTAAGGGTCAGAGGAATCTCCTCTGAAGGAAGGAGCTAATGAATAATTTAATTGTAGCTACTGTTCAATCCATAAGATCATTGCTTAATTGGGTCGTTGTCTGTGTGTTTGAGAAGAGTAACTGCCTCCTTCGAGGTGCAGAACTTCTTTGGCTGTAGGAACTTGGTGATATATAGGAAAAGGGGCTTGGGATTGCGTTGCAGAATGTGTAGGAATTGTTCCCAGGCATTGCCCTGTGTGCATGTATGTGTATGTGTTCACTGCCGTGTCTCGCAGTTAATGACACGTGTAGTTTGGAATGTGCCTGTAAGGTCTCTGGCCTTGACCATGTTAATTACATCTCACATAAATGGTAACGAGATGACACACTTATCTGCAAGTAAGAATTAAGAAAAATTACGTGGGGTAGAATAGAGGTTTTTCACACTGTTACCTTTACCCGGCTTGCAGTTCCAAGCAGTTCTTTGGCTTAATTCTGGGATATGATTTCTGAGTTAGGACAGGGATGTGAAGCCAAATTCCAGATATTACCTGTTGTTGCTCAAAGAAATGAGGTGTCATTTTACTGATCAGGGTGTTTCACTGGCCAGGACATTGCTAAAGTAGCTAAATGTGGTAGAAGGCCTTGTTTCCCTTTGTCTAAATAACTGCTGCAGTTGTATGAACGTTCTCAGCAGAGGTTGTAATGCCGTGGCATTTCCAGTGGACCTGCCAGGAGAGGAATCTCCCTTCCTCTGAGGCAGCACAAATCAAATTAGCGAAGACTGAGTTCTTTCTTCTAATTGTGGGAGTTCTGTCAAATCTGTTTAATATTGAGATGCAGCTGACCCACTTGTGTTTGGCACGTATTAGCGATCAGAAAAAAAAGGCACGAGTTTCATCTGTTGTTGAAGTTTTCAGCTTTGATTTTGTTGAACAGATAAGCAGCAGTTTGTTTTTTGCAACTGAAATGTTTTTTTTCGGTATATTTTATTGTGATTAAAATATCTGATGGCAGTCATTATCATGTTTGAGACTTAAAAGTGTCCTTAAGGACTTGTAAATTAAGATCTTTTCGAATCAGATGTCATGGGTGTTAATATGACCTTGTTAATAACTCAGTGCCATTAAATGTGTGATAAATTTGCACATCAAATGCATACAAAGTATGTGAGTGGATTGGTTTGAGGAGGATTCTGATCGAGGGATTTCAAGTTTGGAAAGACACAGATCAGGGCTGTAAGACCACCACTGCACACACAGACTGAGCTTTTTAGGACCTTATGATTATTCTGCTTTTAACTAGGCTACAACAACTATTCTGCTGTAGGATACTCTGATACATTCCATTTTATACAGAGCAATAGTGAACGTGGCTGTGCCGGAGGAAAGTTATTGTTATTGTTGGATTCTGGCTTTTTTTAGCTGGGATTTCTCACGTATCCTTCCAAGTGTTTGGATAGAGGAGTAACGTGTGCTCGTGTCTTCCGTACTGTTACTGTTGAGGAATGGAAAGAGTCATTTGAAAAAAAAAAAAAAAAAGTCCTTCCAAAATGATTGCACACGAATTTCAAGTGACTTGCTGGCAAAGCATATTCCGGTTGATACTAGAAAATCCGAATGATTTGCTCATCTATATTACTTGCAGGGAGGGCACAACTCCCAGACATCAGCACACTTCCCCTTGTCGGGAAGACTCGTGTTAGCACAAAAGCTAAGGCCAAAAGCACTGAGAGCCAGGGATGGAGTCTCCTTTAATCTGTGTCTGAATGTTGAGGGGCGTGAAGTGAGCATTTTGCGCTGGAGTAGCTGCTGCTCGCCTGTGACAGTCACACCCAGGCAGGGGCTCTTCCCGAGCTTGCGCTGCCGAGCTGCGTCTCGGTGACCCCCGGGATTTCAGTCCGCATTTACAGCCGCACATCTGCGCCTTCCCAACACCCTTTCAGACAGAGCATCCCTTTTGGGAAATGTTGTGGAAATTTCTATACCCATAGGAGAAGGAAGTAATCAGAGCTGAGCGTGGCTAAAAGCAGCCGGTGGTATTTGAAGTTCACTATGAGAAAGAATGAAGAGTACCGCTTTCTACAGTTTTGAGGTCTATTTTTTTTTTTTTTTCATCCCAAAGGTTCTAAGAAAGTGGGGTTTAATATGGACAGAAGGAGGTGAGGGGAAGAAATATTTTTCCACAGAACAACCTTTGAATTTACAAACAATTGGAAGAGGACTGTAGCGGTTGCCCCCACCCCGCTTTTCTTCTGTTAGGGTTTTCGTTAGCAGGAAATGGAAATCACGCATTAAAAGTAGCAAATGATTGAAACAAAG
Organism: Scytalopus superciliaris; assembly: GCA_013400415.1. NCBI lineage: Eukaryota > Metazoa > Chordata > Aves > Passeriformes > Rhinocryptidae > Scytalopus > Scytalopus superciliaris. Next base: position 1,008,062 of record VXBX01001890.1, on the reverse strand, counting down.
TGTCTTTCTGAATACCTTGTAGGTTTCAGGTTTATTATGTCTTAAGCCAAAACGTTTTTATGACTTATGACCAGGTTGTTTTTCTCCTGACTTGATCCCAGCTGTTAAAGTGCTATTTCATAACAGGCGTTTCTGGTATTGGTTCCTACTGGCATGAGCTTGAATTTTGCCCTACTGAATTTCTTATTTTTAAAATACCTTTTCATGAGATACTCCTGGCTTGCAAGTGATGACTGGATAAGTATACTGTGTGCACAGCCTATTTTCCCTCTTCAGTAGTCTTTTAGCTAGTCAGTGGCCAAGGGCAAATGACCTGATTTCCAAGTTTTGGAAACCACTGACATGATGCTGGTATATGTGTAACTGGATCGATGCCTGGAAGAGCTGTTTAGAAACCATAATTTACTGACATGGCATAAAATATTTTTTTCCAATCATTACATGATTTAAAGGCTCTGTAGCACAGCAATTTAAAGCAACTTTATTCTTGAAATATCATGCATAATGAAAAAAAATCAGATTACATTGTTCTAAGATTATTGTGCATTTTCTGTCAAATCCATTTGACACTGGGATATTTTTCTTTTTATGAAAGTGTATATTAATTTGCACAAGGAGATGTAGATTTTTGTATAACGCTGTAGGGAATCAGTCTGGCGCAGCTGTTAAGTTTTTGCTGTGCATGTAATAAATAAAGGCCAGTGTAGCTTTTGTTGTCTGCAGGCCATTTTTTTGTATGAATATATGTGTGTTCCATGCATACAATAGACCTAAATAAATACTAATTTCAGACAGACTGGGTGTCTTCACTGCAATCCTGGGTTTTTTTGATGGATTGCATTCAGCTTCTCAAGACCTGTTCATTTAAATTGAGGTCAGTGGTAGTAATCTCTTGATGCAATGTCAATCTCAATTATAGTGGAGATAACATAATGAAATTGAACTATGATTTCAAGTAGATAAGTTTCAGTAACTTAGCATGACATTTGACCTAAATAGAAATGCATATTCATAATGAATGTGTTTGAAACTATCAGGGTATAAACAAGTGCAGTGGTTTTGAATACTGTCTCTGTAATCAAAACACTGGACTGGTCCATAGAGATTTTAATTTATAATAAGAACTGAATTCCAACCTGGAAATCATGTGGAATTTTGTCCTTTTCCATGTACTTGCTGTCTGTGTAAAAGACTCCCTAATAGTTTATTTACTATCAAGGTGAGACAGAAATTGATTATGGTTCAGAGCACCTTGAGAATGTTGTTCAAGTGGATTTATTATTTTCAGCACACTGCTCAGTCACTGTCATTATGATCTCTGCAGGACACTGGGTATTGTACAGAATATCAGATGTCCTAATTAGCAGTAGACAAATGCTGTTTAGAAGTTGCAGTATAAGAAGGTGAAAACTAGTCCCGTGTAAATCTGGTGGGAGATGGTAGATTAAAGCAGTCAGTGTCTGGATGCACTGGGCTACTTAATAGTAATTTTACACATGTAACTATGAATGTGTTATCCCCCTGTCTGCACACATTGGCTTCCTGTTTTCAGAAACTCAAGGTGCATCTTTGAATGTCTGACCCAAGCCAAAGGTTACACTTGGATAACAAGATCATCTGTATTATCAGTGTGATATTGCAGAGCACCTTAAACCTCACATTGCCACAGATGCATTGTTCAGGCTTAAACATAAAGGGAAGGAATTTTTGCTTGTTTTTGCCTTTTGTTTGTTTGTTTTGTTGAACTGGCCAGGTGTTATATTTGCGGGGTTTGATAAACACTTTTGTGTTCTGTGTTTGATAAACCTTTGTGCCCCATCTTGTGGTTTTTTGCTTCCTTTCCCTGTGGTGTATAATTGTGAGGTTATCCCTGATTTTGGCAAGAGATAGAGATCTACTGTACGGTGGCTGAATAGCAAAGACATGAACTCTCGAACTTCTTTATGGTCCTTAGTTATGATGCATTTTGACCTCCTGTTTTTTCTCTTTGTTATTAGGATCTGCTTTTACATTAAAAGTTCAAGTAAATGACATCATCAGTCACCAGTACCTTCGACAAGCGGTGGTAGAAGTGTTTGTTAACTACACGAAGACAAATTCTACTCTTACTGGAAACAATGGAGCAGTGTTAATAAAAGTTCCCTACAAATTGGGCTTAAGCCTAACCATTGTCTCATACAAGGATGGCTACATGCTGACACCTCTGCCTTGGAAGACTGCAAGAATGCCAAGTGCGTAAGCATTTTACAATCCGATTATTACACTGTGTCTGCCTGTAATTAAATTTCTCCCCTAAGCTGTCTGGGTAGTCACTGCCTGCTCAGTGTGGAATGAAGTCAGTCAAGGGAGGCAGTGCCTGTCAATGCATGTCTAAGGGTGAACGATCTGTAAAACTTGTCAAAATTCTTATTATAGAAAATAGCCCATTTTAAGTAGGCTCTGTGATACAGAGTGAATGCTGAGAAATTATTTGCCCAGACTTAGCAAAGAGCTGGTAGTGTCTGTAGACAAAAATCCTGTTTACTTGGGTAATTCCAGGAGTGCCAATGCCCTGTGTCCTATTCAACAGGTATAACCTTTTTTAATAGCCCTCTTTCAGAAGCATTTCCTTACTATTTTTTCTGTTTAACTATTGCATACTCTTAGAAAGGCATATGATTTTTTTAAAAAGAAATGGGCTTTTAAGAATTCTAGCCGCTTGTTTATTCATAGAAGGCATAAGACAGTAGCAAACATTCAGCAGAGATCTTTCTTCCTAAACACTAAAATTTCTGCTCTTGGACAAGATGAGTAATTTATTTATTCAGCCTTCACGTGCTCTGTATTTTTAAATTGCTCTGGTCAATATTCCTTCAAAATCAGAGATCTTAGAGGATGTTTTTTTTTGTGATTGCACAGTGTAACAAATATTATCATTTTCCACAGTATACTCATCTGTGACACTTTCATTATTCCCACAAAGTCAAGCTAATATATGGCTGTTTGAAGATACTGTCTTAATTACTGGAAAACTGTCTGGTAAGTTCAGTGTATGCAGACTGTAATTAAACACTTTGTGATAACCATCTGTACAGACCGACAAAAATTAAGCATGTTCATATCCTCATATAATACCTGTCTACTATAAGCCAGATTTTCAGTTAATTATGTATTTATATGTGAGGCTGTGACAAGTACTAGACTAGAAATGTACAAATCATGGAGAAAATGGGTAAAAACAGGTCGTTATGCTAACTGGATTTCTGAAGAGTAATAAAAACGCTGTTGGTGTGTTTTGCTGTGGCTAAGGTAAAATATTACTCTTTTCCAGATGCCAAATCTCAACCAAGTGTTCAGTTTCCAAAATTTTTAATAAAGCTTCCAACAAATCACCATATTGCAAATGTGACAGCCTATCTGACAGTGCCAGAGCAATTTTTGAAAGTGGACAGCTTTCTCTATACAACAGGAATTCTTCTAAATAAATCAGGTATGTAAATATATTGTTTAAGATGGTTTTTTTTTTAAAGAAGAAGTATTCAAATTACAATGCATATGAAGGCACAGTGTTTCAGAAAAACATATACTTAATTTTAAAGGGCCTGAACCTGCTTCCACTGTATTTTATCACAAAGCTTTATTCCATATCAGTAGGCTATGAACACATCCAGTAAGTAATGTCACTACTTTGTTTCATGTAGTATAGAACATAACATCTCTTGCTGCACTCAAATACTTCCTCAGAGTCTGCTTTTAATGTGTAGCTATGTTCGGGATTTCATGAAACTGTAAAATTGGTTTAGTAAAACACCTTAAAAATCAGTGTAAACTAAATGAACCCAAAGAAATCAGTGAAACTGCAGCAGTTGACTTCAGCTGTGGGGTTTTCTGCACTTTCACTGGAGTGATTGGTTCTAGGAGCTTTCCACCCAGCACAAAAGGTTGTGTGGAATCTCCTGCCTGGCTCACAGTCTCTGCAAGCCTGTGTGGGACCAAGTGGTCACTGTATATTTAAAACACAATTGTAGTAACCTTTTCTGTGCATCTGTTTCACTGGGGAAGCAGTGAGGGGTTTCATGAGCCACAACTCTGCTGCTGTACCACTGGATTTTTTAGTGTTTGTCATTCTATCAGATAGTTTTCTAATTGGCATAAATGCAGTAGCCTCTGGTAGGTTATACTGGGGGCAGTTTTGTCTTTCTTTTGTTCTTTTCTTTGTATCCCCAGTGGATCTGAAGCCGTGAGGCTCTTAAATTCATTGCAGTGCACGAAGAGGCCACTACATGGCTTATTTGAACTTGTCATGCTCTCTTCATTAATATTAATTGAATTAAATTCATCATATATACTGATATTTTGACTTACATATTTAAAAATCTTCCTTATCTATATTTCACCTCTTTAAATGGAAAGCAGACGAGAATAAGCTATGTTTCTCCTCTTTGAGTTTTCCTTTCAATCTGTCTGGCATGTGTTTTAAATTATTCATATACTCCTAAAGGAATAGACTTCCTTTTAGGGCAGGTGGAAGCTAATTGATATCTGATGTGCCAGGAGTTTTCTCACAACCAGCTTGGAACAGCTTGCATGGATTTAACATTATTCTGCTACTTACTAATTCTCTTTCAGCTTCTTTCACCATCCTGTCATATTTTGCATTCTGAAGTATTTGCAAATAGGTGAAAGGAAAACAAACTTTGAGACTGCATTGTAAAGCTTTGGATATGAAACTTTTTCTTTTGAGTGCTTTGACAAGCCTCATGATTAACTATTCAGTTAATTATAACGGCCAAACTGGAAACTTAATCCTTACAGGAAAGATTGCACATCTTCAGTTTGATTTAATGTTATATACATTGCAATTATACAGAAATTCTTATATTATCTGTATTTCACACAAGGTAACTGTTTTGTAACCTGATTATCTAAAAGGGAAAACCCTCGTTGCCCCAGCTCCAAACCGTGTTCTGTTTCGTCTTTAGTTTTACAGTCAGCATTGAACCTCCAAGTCACAAATCTGTTTCTCTTACAGCATTGGTATGGAAATGACTGGGTTTTATTTTAATTGTAAGATTTTAGAAGTCTGAAAGATAAGTTGGTTTTTATTTGACTGAGCTGGTGACAGCTGATTCCATAGCTGGGCATGGAGGAGGACTTGAGTTTAGTTACAATGAGGATAGATTGTTAGTTCTAAATATATTTTTTTAAAACAAACTATAAATGCAGGATTACAGACAAGGTATTTCTTGCACTCAGGTTTTAAAAGCATGGAATTAACTCCTCTTGCTGCCATATGTGTAAATGTTCTTTTGACTGGGAAAGAACTGAAAGTGAACGGTCCCATTCAGATTATGCTTCCTCTCTCCACAACTACTGTGAAATCAGGAGATGCTGTACCTGCATGGACATTTGATATGAAAACTGGTGAGTGGACTGAGTTATTTGTTATTCTTCTGCCTTTTAGCACATGCTGTGGTTTTGGGCACGTGACACTGTGGGGCACAGAACAGCAATGGCACTAATATATGAGGTGGTGGTCAGTGGTCACAAGTTTTATTAGGGGTTCTGTAGGGTTTTTTTAATGGACTAGCTTGAATTGTTCAAAGGTATTTCCCTGCTTTCATTAGTTCAAAAAGCTTTGGTAGAATTCATTAGCATTCCTATTGCCCAAATTTTTAATATATTGTATTTTTATTTGCATAGGAGACTAAGTATTCACAGAACATACATTTTAGGTGGTGTTGGATTTTAAGCCTGCTAATTTTGTGAATGCCTTCTTAAAAGAAAACAAATCAGAATTGAAGGTTTGGATGCTTTGTTTCCTAGAGCATAGCTCTAAAGCTCCTTTGATGTTAGAACTGGAATAGATGTTACTTCAGTTAACAAAAGCAATTGAGAAAGTGAAATGAAGGGGAAATAAGAGTTATCAAAGGGAACAACATAGTTCTTGCAGTGTGCATGCAAAGAGGAGGCTGGGGATTAGTCATTCTAAACCTTTTGTCATTCCTTCATGTCTAATTTTAGTCAGGAGTGAGTAATGAGCTATGTACACTTAACCCATTTAGATGTCCTGTATTAGGTGTGTGTGCATTGGTGTCCTAATTACATTGTACCTTATACTTGTCATCACACTTGGTCTTGAAAAAGGCAAGTGACTGTAGAGCTCTTCCTTGCTCCTTACTAAGGCAAAAAGCTTTTGTGCAGCTGTTGGAAGGACACCAATGCTAACGAAGCATTGTTTACATGTTCCAGAAGGAAACTGAGCATCCTAATGAAGAACAACAAAAGAACATGAATTTGAATTAAGAACATGCTAGTAAAAAATTGGCTAGGGTGTCTTGTGGGAAGAGTCAATAGGCCATAGAAGGTTAAATGTCTATACGCTTAGAAGACTTCAGAGGGGCAACTGGTGCTAAGAGATGGCATTTTAAATCAAATAAAGGATTTTAGTCTGATAAAATAGTACAAGAGATTTAATTTCTTACTGCCACAGCCACTTTTGCCAGCTCACATGCTCATCTGTACCTATGCTGAGTTGTTATAACTTACTAAACAAAGTTAAGTCAACCATGTTATTAAAACAAGAAATGGACAGAACTAGATCAACTTGGCACAGGGTCGGGCTAGGGTAGAAATTAGAGTAAGAAAAGCAAAATCGGTTGGTTTTTTCCTCTCCAATGGGGTGTCCTTTGACAGAGGTTCCATAAAGGCAAACTGTTTCTAAGGGATGCTCGCTAAGGTGTAGTGTTCCTTCTGAGGAGATGTCAAGGAGGACTGTGAAAAAGGAGAGTACCTTCTGAGACATAACTCTAACTTCTACTTTTTCTTCCATTTCTTCTTCTCTACAGTGAAAATACGCAATTGTGTTCACTGTGCTGTATTTTTTTACACCTAACTGCATTTATTTAATTTTTACCTTTGATTTGATATTTGCAAAGTGACATTTTTTTCCAAGGTAACTGAGCAAGACATGCCTCAGCCCAGGTTCTGGTGACTGAGGACAGCTGAACACCTCACCTCTCCAGCAGGCATTCCAGAACATCCATAAATAGCAGTGGGCCCCCACCTGAGCTGAATGCAGAGCTCCTGCTGCACTGAATAATGAGGATCTGGCATCCAAGATGTTGCATGTGGGATGTCCCCAGCAGGACACTGACACACTTTTAAACTCTGAAGTCCTTGGGTAATGTGTTGTGATGGTAATCAGAACTCCCATGTCAGTACTGGGAGCGGCAAGGGAATAGGTCTGTGTGTGATGTGGTGTGGGCTGGTCCATGTGCACCAGGAGGAAGATAGAGGCTGCTTTCAGAGATCTGCCTGTGCAGTGTTCCCTGGGGTTACTGCAAGTGTAGTAGTACTGAGACTGTTCCTGGAAAATGAGCTTTAGTAATTATTCCAGCTGCTGTGAATGCAGAATTGTTGATGTATATTGCATGTGGCTTCCTTATTCCTAAGTATTTTTTTTGCATTAGTGTTAAAAGTACTTTGTGGATTTTAATAGAATTACAAAAAACCGAAAGCTTGCATTACAAATTAAACTGAGGATTATATCCTTCTGTTTGAATGGCAGTAAATCATAGAGAATGGGCTTACTCATAAGTCACATTTCAATGTTTTCCTTAATACCTAGCATTTTCTGTGGAGTGTATTGGGGGAGATGTAATTTACTGAAGAGGACAGCAAAGATTGTATAACTACTTACAGATTTCATCAGTCAAGACAGAACCTCTGGAGACCTTGAAATTATTTAACCTTTTATATGTGGTGTTTTACGTTGTTTTTTATCTGCCTGTAAGTAGCCCACTCTCTATACTTGTAAAACAACTGTTGTGCAGCATAGTGTTCTCTTGTTCCATAGTTGAAAGGATAGAGAATTTGAGGATCTGTTGTTGCCTCTGTAAGAGAGTTGGGAATGGAAGACTTTTCCAGCTAGTCTTCATCCCAACTCTGGATAGGAGGTTTCTCAGGTAGCTGAGAAACCAGCACTTTCAGGGCTCCAGGTGGTTGTGGATCTTCCCCTGTGCCAGCTATCCCAAGCACAAGGAGAAGGCTGTATGTTTTACTGCCAGGTGACATTTTCTGTGTGTGTCTGTGCATCTGTGGCAGGTGTCAGTTCTCATCTTTACATCCTGACTGGCAGATATTTACTTTTTGCTTTGCTGAAAGAAGGGTCCTGGAAGAAAATTGAATTGAAATTCATATAAACTCTAGCTTCAATGCATTATACTGTTTTGATGCTGTGGTTATTGTTCTTTTAAAAGAGCTGGTGGTTGTCTCTCTGTTGCAGTATTTTCAGGTTGAAAATGTAAGGTTGTTTATATGAGATTGTTTTATGTCCTTGGAATTTCACAGATGGTCCACAGTAAATGTGTTCAAGTGAGTTAAATATAATTCTGTCTCCTCTAAGGGATGCTTTATTTATTGTAGAAGCTGGCATACCATAATGCCTGTCTTTTGTGTGGCCAAACAGATGGTGTGGAATCTGTGTCCTAACAATAGCCCTTCCTTGGGCTAACTGAATTGTTTTTGCCTTGGGGCAGGGAGGAGGAGACAAGCATTGTTTATCCTATTGTGGCTTATTAGATTAAAATGGTTTCCCACCAAGTTCTGCTAGCTAATGTTAAACTTGTGTTCATATGCTTCAGTTACCTACCTACTCCTGCGTTTTTTAGTCTTGGCCTTCATACTCATATAATAGGATTTTGCTTTAAGCTCACTATAATATGATTTTTCAAATTATTTGTGTGCATATCTGTGAAAGACATTTATTAATGGAAAATGAATTATATTAAGTTTGCCTCTAGTAAGTAATGTTGATGCTTTGTTTCAAACTAATTGGCCACATTTGCAATGAAATTGTGAGCAGAAAAAGTTTGCATGTTTAGCTAAAGCTGTAGAATAAATAGTGTCTAGGTCAGAAGTTTCAATTTTTCTTGTCACCTTGTGTATTTTTGGTAATTGCTTGATTGTCAGCAGTTTGAGGTATTAAACAATTCTGCATGGCATGTGCAATACTTTGTCCTTTTTCTTTTTGCAGGTGCTTGGGTGAACCGTGGGCTGGGAATGGTAAAGGAAGCAGATGGTCAGTTGGTATGGACATACACTGCTCAGCACTTGGGCTACTGGATAGCAGCACCACTGCCTGGAACGAGAGGTACTGCAGCAACTGCCAGAGCAATTGCTGGATAACCCCCGTCACCAAGTGTCATAAAGCTGTCAGCTTGATTGCTTTATTTAACAACAGAAAGGGAGAAGCGACACGCAACTTCACCAGCTGGATGACAGTTGTTGGAATCCTGCTAATGTGCCTTTGCATATAACTATTTCCTAGAACTTCAGATGCTGTAGGGGGGAAAGTCCAGACTGTATCTGGACTTCTGTGTCTATACTATTGCCACCTTTTTGGGAGAAACCTGTGATTAGGGAAATCTAAAAATTAACACAACTGTAACCTTTGCTGTTGAGGATCATGTTTGACAGGAGGAAATACAACAAGAATGTAAGTCTTGGGTAAAACAATCCCATTTTATGTAGATTTGTGGCATATTTTGCAATTTCATAGGACGGGATCTATCAGAGAAATAGTATGTCTAATTTTAAAAACAGCACTCTCTGACAGAGTGCTAAGTAAAAAATTAGACTATTTTCCTAAGTCAGTTTGGACAATTAATACAAATGTAATTTGACTGGAATCAAGTAGATGTCATGGTAAGACTAGTACTTGAGATGAACCTTTGAAGGTGCATTGTATTGTAACCACTGTTTGTATATTTTCTAGTTTGCTGAAATAGCAAGGTGAAAAGGGAAGGATGAACATTGTGCCAATGAAACTCAAAATAACTGGAAAACAGTTAATTTATTAGCTACAGCTCTGCACATCAAGTGGAATTACTTGTTTTTGAGAACTAACTCTTGCTTGGTTTTGTTTGACAATCTAGAATCCATTATTAGTGCAGTTTCCAAGGACATAACAGCCTATCACACTGTGTTCCTTACGGCCATTTTGGGAGGTACTGTGGTTATTATCATCGGATTTTTTGCTGTTCTTCTTTGTTACTGCAGGTAAGCAAAAAGAGAAGCTCTAGTAAGCTCATCAGGAATGGAGTTTAAGGTTGATAAAAGTCTTCTGAAGTTGAGACTTGTTTCCTTAGCTAACCTGTAACGTGTAGCCTAATATTTCTTCCAAAATTGCTACTATTACACAACTTCATTCTAAGCTTGTGATGTCACGTTATACTGTAACTTCTTAACCCAAAGCTGATCTTCAGCTTTGGTAGTCCGCAGTTTAGTTTTCCTAGTATGCTCTGCAATCACTTTGTATCTCTTTTGCCTAGGGATAAATGTCGTCGGACACAAAAGAAGGAAAAAAATACAACAAAGCTGGAGGTCATAAAAAAAGATCAGACAACATCAACAACTCACATAAATCACATAAGTGCTGTCAAAGGCTCTTTAAAGTTGGAGGATAACTCGCAGTTATACACACCGAAGATTCCCTCATACAGCCCTCAAAGAAGGATGTCCATAGACACAGAAGATGGAAAATCACAAGACAATTTTAAAATCTACACTGAGGATGCTTCTTATCAGTCATCCTGTCAGACTGGTCAGTCAAGAAGTTCAGCCCATTCATTGGAGCCTAATGCCGGAGTGAGGCACTTACAGCAGCCCAAGCAAAGTAACAGTACTATTTCCCAGGCTTCCAGGGACATTCCAGACCAAAACAGATACCTTTCAGTGAAAGAGGAGATGTATGGGCTTTCCCACATCCCAGAACATCTCATGCACATTTACAATCAACCTATTGCTATTCTTCAGACTTCTGACCTTTTCCACTCCCCAGAACAACTGCATCCTGCTAAATCAGCGACTTTGCCAAGGAAAGGGCAGCTGGTGTATGGCCCCATGATGGAGCCCATGAACCGTGACAGTTATATGCAGACACTCCCGAAAATGCCGGTGCACTCCCACCCCCAGCCTTCTGTGTGCAGGGATGAGAACAGTACCCTCGACGGTGAAGAGGGCCTGCCTTCCCAAGCCTCCAACTGGAGCCGGTACACCAACAGCTTACTGGAATCTGTCTCTGTTCCTGGGACATTGAATGAAGCAGTTGTAATGACTCCCTTCTCATCTGAACTTCAAGGTATTTCAGAACAAACATTACTGGAACTCTCCAAAGGAAAACCATCTCCGCACCCTCGAGCGTGGTTTGTGTCCTTGGATGGAAAGCCAATTGCTCAAGTGAGGCATTCTTTCATAGATCTGAAAAAAGGAAAGAAAACAGAGAGTAATGATACTAGTCTGGACTCTGGTGTGGACATGAATGAGCATCATCCTAGCAGGAAACTGGAGAGAGAGAAGACTTTCATTAAAAGTATGCCACATTCTAAGATTCTTTACTTGGAAGATCTGGATCTGAGTAGCAGTGAAAGTGGGACCACTGTTTGCACTCCAGAGGACCAGGCTGTCAGGCACATTATGGAAGGAGGGAATGGGCCAGTCGTAGAACAGCATGATGAGGAAGGTCTAAGAAAAAAATCTGTATCAGGAAGTCATGAATCTGGTATCCTTTCTGCTAAAAAACGGGATAGACCATCTCTCACAAAAAGAGATAGCAAGACCAATATCTGGAAGAAAAGAGAGGAGAGGCCGCTTATTCCTATAAATTAAAACACAATGTGCTTTGTGGTGTTGCTCTCCCTGCTGGTTGTTGACCTCTTGGCTGCTTCTGTAATTCTGCAGTGTTGGGTTTACAAGGAAAAATGTTGTTTTCTAGTATCAAGAAAAGTTTCATTTTTTTACCATACAGATTGAGTTACTAAACTTCAAGTGGGCAATTGATATTCAATGTGAATTGAATCCAGGGAAATGCTATTATTAAAATTTTCCACTTCGTAATCCAACTGGCAGTATGGAGAAGGCCCGCATTTTAATTAGCCTGTCATTCTTGGATGCACCTCTGGGAATGCACAGTGAGAAATGTAGGCACGTATTTTAATTTTTTTGTACTTGTTGCTGATGCATTGGTAGCCTAGTTAAAGCCATTCCTCAGCCTTGTTCCTAATCCATGTGACCATCTGTACAGTATTTTATATGTGAACTTTTCTAGGGATCTGTTACTACTTCTTTGTATAATGTAAAATGTTCCATTCATTGATCCCACGACACCAGCAGATGAGCTCTGTTGGATTTATCATCGGAGCTTGATGGCATTAGTGCCCTCCCTGTGTGCCCATCCATGTGCAGTTCCATGTAGCAGTGGCGGAAAGGGGAGGTGGACCAGCTCTGTGGCTGCTGCAGTTCATGGTCCCCACTGTCTTAAGATGTTGCCCATCTCCTTTGTTACAAACTGTGGATGCTGAAGACTGGAATCTGCTGTGAAGTGTCAACATCCAGCAGAAAAGGACCGGTTCTGGTAGCATTTGAAGCTGCAGTTGCTGCTGATCCCAGTGTCTTGTTTTGGCTTCTTTGTCAGTCAAAATCTGCATGCTGTTGGGCCAACTGTGATCCACAACATACTCTTGAATGAATAAGTCAGAGTTTGGCCTATCTTCGAAAAGTGTGCAAGTTTAGACAAACTATGCCTTTGAAATAGTTTCTTTAGCAGGAAAGTTTGGCACCATTGCTTTTTATGTTATGTTTAAAACAATGGAAGATCATTGGAGGTTTATGTGCCTACATTTTGCCAGCCTGAGCTGCTTTTGTCTGGGTTTGCAGAGGAGTTAAACAGGCTTTAAAAGCTGGGGGTGGGGGGGAAGTGTATGAGCATGAGATAGCAGATCGCAAAATTTGGTCTATAATGCAATATAAATACTACTTATGACTCATCTTAGAGTTAAATTTACCAAAAGTCATGATGCATGAATTGTAACTAAGATATGTATAGAGGAAGGAAAGGCCATCAGAATAATCTTTATTTTTAATGTTCATCTTGTCAAAGTGATCATTTCAACTTTGGCTAACAGAAAAGTAGATGCATCCCTTAATGTGCTTCATATGGTATACAGAATGTATTTGAAGCTTTGAAGCTGTTTCCCTGATGAAATAAGTTCCAGCATTTTGGCTTTGGCAGTTTGATTCTAAATCATCCTAAAAAAGCTTTATAAATATTTCCCTTAGAGTTTGGTTAAGGTTTTGTACCAAGACCCAAACATACAATGCCTTTATGTGAATTGCAGGGTGAGGTGTTCTTGGTTGTCTGCCCTGTGGTACACTCAAGAGTTGGGAAGTATCCTATGCAGCTGGGCTTCTGGGAATATTTACTCAGGAAATGTTACTGTGAAATATGTCTGTTATGTTGGGATTGTCAAGTGGTCTGGTGTTGTTTCTAAAAGAATAAGGAAGGTAGCCAGGATGGTACTAACAATGCATCAATCCAACTTCTGGTGTGTAGTTGCTTCATGAAAATGTTCCTGTTGAGTTCCAAGTATGAAAATGTGACATAAGTTCAAGTTAGGTGTGCAAATAAGCCTGTAATTAAATTGGCCTAAAGAATCTGGTTTAGTTATAGTTTTGTCTACTTCAGAGGAGAAGATGGCTTATCATATGAGCATGCCTCTTGTTCTCTTTTTAGGTAACTGGAATTCAGTTGTCCTGTACCAAATACATTTTCACAATAGTTTCTTTTTAAATGTAGTTCTACTGAATTTTGTGTATGACTCTGTAGCTCCAGATATTGATATTTTCATCCTTTGTTATATACGTTAGAAGGAATCAATTTATATATGCACATTTCTTCTGAAAGCTGCTTTGAAGTTCAATATTGCCCTGTTTGCATAATTGAATTGGTTCTGATGGCTCCCTTTTCATAAAGAGACTATTATGTATTGTGTTGAACATAACAAATTCCCTGACAGGCTAATGGTTTTGGGGAGTTAATATTAAATTCATGTGTCTTCACTTGAAATTTCAGTTTTTTTTAATGCATTTTTTCATTGTATCAACCAAAAAGACTTAATTTCTCAAATTCACTTGTATCATTGAAAAATGCGGACTACTGTAAATGGCTTGATTATGTGAGTGCAAAGGAAAGAAATTTGGCACTCCACTGTTATTGTTCTGTGCCAGGATATTGGGTCAGAAGAAAAAAAAAAAAATATTGGAAATTCAACTCCAAAATTATTAGAATTATGATTTTTTTTCCAGTATTTACAGAATATATTATTCAAGTCTTCATGTTCCAGCTGCATGTTGGAATTTATGCACTGGAAAAGCCTGTATTACCTATTAGTGACCAGAATTCCTTTTGGTTTTAGATCATTAAAAAAAGGAGTTTGACTACACTGAGCTCTAAAATTTTTAATTCTACAGATAACCAGACAGGATTGTGTAACATGTGGAAAAGACATAATGTTACAATGAAATTTGTCTTTGTGGTCAAACTAATGTTTTTCTATATATCTATATATGATCTCAACATATGAATTTATAGGAATCACTGGATTTATTTTTAATTTTTTTTCTGTTGGCTCATATTGCAGCACTACCAGAGTGTTAAAATACTGCTGCCAGAATTAGGCCTATACAAAAATTAGCAAGCATTCGTGGCACACAGCTCTTGGAAAGGCCAGGGAAACATTCAGAGGTTTTGACTTCTTTGAATTGGTAGGTTGATTACCTTGAGAGTGACAAGTGGGCCATGTCTGTGAGACCCCCCTCTAAGGAAATGAGCAGGAAAATTTGAAAGACTGTAGCTTGTTTCTGATGATGGTTTGCACACTGATGCGCATCTGTGCTTTGGTGGAATGAATTCATTTTGAAGAACACAAATGTTTCCAAGAATTCTGTCTCTGTTCTTCCCAAGGCCTTCCTGAGCTGTCAGTTCCTGCACAAGAAAAGGCCATGTGCAGGTTTGAGTGCAGTGTGTCAGGTAGATGCAGAGCACTCAGGACCAAATTTGGACATATATTTAAGGTGAAAGGCAGTTAATAAACTTAGGGAAGATTTTCCCACTGTGGTTATAATACATTATGTTGGGGTGGTTGTTGCAGAAGGAGGTACAGGTTCCAGATCTTACCTGTTTTTGATAAGGTGATTAGTGGAGTTATAACTAAGGCTTGTTTCTGCTAATTAATTCACATGGCTTAGGCCGTGTAATGTAAGTTAAAGGAAGTGGTCAGTCTGAATAGTGTGCAGCTGTATGCACATTAATTTGGATATGTGACTTAGAATAAGCCAACTGACAGTATTTTTCAGATTCTTACCAAATGCTAGATATTATAGAATTAATTAAAAAAAAAATTGGTGAATCACTTAAAAATTCTATTTGATTAACAGGAAAAGTCTTTATAATATTGTTAGGAAGTAGAAAAGGCCAGTATGTTTTAAACCTGAAAGCAAAAACTATGTGATGATTAGGGACATTATTTACCAACATAGAGCTAGAGATGACACACCAAAAATAATTCAGGATGTAGGAATGTTTAGTTGTCTACTTTGTTTTTATGCAGTAATTTGTACCAAAGAGGATGAAATGAATGGGCACCAGTTTAAACTCTTTTTGTTAGTTATAAAGTGGAACAGGTTCACAACACTGCTGATCTAACACTGTGCAGATGTAAAGGCAGTACACTGCATCTGTTATCTAGTACTGCACATTAGGAAAAATTGAAGATAAATTAGCCTGCTGAAGTGCCTTTCTCTTTCATCAGACTTATTTTATCAGTGGGACACGTGACTATCTAAAAAGCACATTATGGTTTTTTTCTGTTAGCCAAAAAACCTCAATTCATACAATTATGTAGCTTTTATAATATTTTAAAAGGCAGATATAGTGTTTTTTATGTTGGAATACTGAATCCTGCATGTTGATGATGATGGTAACTGTTGTAAACCCTAGTTTTTGTATTTTATGTTTGAAAAGAAATTAAAAAATATATATCTTTAGCAATTTGAACAGTAGTATCTTTTTAAAGTGCACATACAGGATTTGATTCAACTTCATTGAATTCAACTTTCAAGAGAAAGCATCTTGAAATCACTGGACTTACAGGTATGAAACTGGGATTTTAACGTCAAAAATTAAATGATATATGTTTATATATAAAAACTATTATAATGATAAAAAAAAATCCTTTTTTCAGCTGCTAACCTTCCTTGCCACTAGCAGCATAAAGTGTATGGAAATGGGTACTTAATTCTTATTTTCTAGAACCAATTTTTATCTGAATTTGGAGCCTAACCTGCTTTGTTTATATAACCTAAGCTTGTGTTTTATAAATATTTTTTTTTTTAATTCAGTACAGTTACGCAAAACACAGGACTATGCCTACAGAGTTAGAATGAGTATTTTTTTGTAGTAGATTGCACTAATTTGTGCCACACTTCTAACAGTAGGCAGCTACATTTGTGTTAAAAAATTTACGTGAAAGGGGCGTTAAATGACTTGAATCTGAGCTTAATTTTCTTTTAAAAGCAGTATTGTGTTCTGATTACAAAAGAAAAAAGGCTTCAGATTTTTTTTTTTCCAAGGCTGGCAGGGGAAAACTGTGTCATTAATTTTCTTGTTAGCACTCTAAGCTTGAAAACTGTTTTACCAAAAGGGTTTTTTTTCAGTCAGTTTAAGACTTACTGAACATTCCTATATTCCCTCTCCCCCATATGTCCTGGTTCTTTATTCCCCGATTAACTGATTTAGTTCCTTTGAAGCACTTGTTGCACTTCAGCCCATGTTAGAACAGTAATATTTTTACATGTTAGTGTGTAGAAAGGAGTTTTTAGTGCTCATTAGAGCATGGAGTTCATACAAAGGCTGGCTCTGGTGTTGCAAGGCAGGTGAACTGATGGCACTGACTGTGCTCACCGCCTTGCATTTTTGGAGCCTTATATTCAACAAACACTTCATTACCTTGGCAGTCATTTTCAAAAGCTGTCTAGTATGGATATTGTAAAACATTCTTGATATTCAGCATCCTGGTTTTAAGTATTTCTACCTTTTTATATTTTGTCAGAGGTGTCTTTTCATCTCTGTATTTAATACAGTATCAGTGTATCTGTTGCTGAAAATGTAACTAAGATTTGTAAAATGTTATAGCTTATGCAATATAATAAAAACTTTGAAAAGTTATCTGTGCCATAACTTTTATTTGAGTGTCTTTAAAGTCATATGTTGTTCAGGAACATGCATCTCTCAACATAATTTTTTTTCCTAAATATCAGTAAAAGAGTGTGTTTCTCTCCTCACCATAACTGCAGTGACCAAAGAATGCTACCCTTAAGGTCACTTTTAATACAGTCACATTCTCTGTTTCATTATTTGTGAAGAAAGACTTCTATGTCTACATTAAATCTGATTCCCAAGTCCTGTTTAGTGCAACTAAGATCATTCCTCATGTAAGTTGATTTTGTTGCAATTGGAAAGGGGTACACATAGAAGAATATTGCTTTGGGGTTTGTTGTTATGTCTTATCTCCTCCATTCTTTCATTTAGAGACTTTCTGTCACTTAGAGACTCTAAGAAGAAGTAAAAGATTATTTCTGTGTGTTTGCACAGTGCTGAAGCCAGAGACATCAACTCCAGCTACAAATAAGATCCAAGTCCTTAAATCCAGGGTGAAGAACAAGACAGTATTGATACAGAAGAGCTTAGGCTAAACTTCAGTGTGTAATATCCTATTCTTACTTGTATTTAACATTTCTCAAGCCTTTTCTATGCTTCACAAAAGCCACATTTGGGTGTTTCCACCATCAGTCAGAAACCCTGCAAGACAAGAACATTGCAAAGGCTTCCTTGCCATGGGGGCACTTACGTGTGCTGTGTGATCACTCCTGTAATGCTTTGAAAAGCTACAGTCTGCAAGTAAACTCCTGCTCTTCTTACTTTGACAGAGTAACTTTTTCACTTCCAACATTCCTGAGGAGTAATTCTTTTTTATCCATTACAAACCCATTAAGTACTTTAAAATAAAGTTTCTAAACTACAGGAGGAGAATTAGTTCTCAGGTACATTAAATTTTGACTATGTTCAGGCACATTGTTGCTTTATTAGTAGTATTAATTACTGTATGCTCTTATTCAAAATATTTTTATTGCCCTTCAAATACTGTTAAAGTAAGGAAACTGTTAAAATAATATTTCCTGTTTGTCATAATGGATAATGTGGGAAAAGGTAAGGATCTTGCTTGTCCTGAAGATACAATATCTCTTCTTCAGAATTATTTACTGAGTTGAAGTTTTTAAATATTCTTCCTTGGGCTGATGATTCTGAAAGTTGTGGAATAGCCGTCCATTTCTTATTTCTTTTCTATCACATGCAAAAGTAATTGAGGTAAATTGGACTCAAGGGGGAAACAATGAACACCCTTGTAAATTATGGAAAGAACAATCCAATGAATGTGTTTGCTAACTACTTTTGGTGTGGCAAATACAGTTAATCATCTTAAGTGAAATCTCTTACTCAGACTTGTGCAAAGCCTGGAACAAAGAATGTCTTCAGTTGGGACTTGGACACAATCAGCTCTCAAATGTGAAATGCTGCTATGTCTGGAAATCTAGAGATAATGTAGCAGCAAAATTAGCTTATAGAACGTAAGTATACCTATTAGTGATGAGTTATGTCTGTTTCCTTCACAAGCAGAGTCCAAAGAACCTCCAAAATCTCAGTTAATGTCGGTTACTCTGACCCCTTTTTTTTTGCACCACATTGTCAATTCCAAGGGCTTATCCACCTAAGGATAGGAGAGAGGTAGGTTAGGCAGGATATATGTGCACCTGCTATCCCTATAAGGGTGCCACAGTGCAAGGTATACAGGCAGAGGATGGTCTAACTTTCTTATTCTATGGTACTATTTTTGCTTATCCCAGTATCTTTTGTAGCTACTTAGCTGAGTAAGTATAATTCAGTGGGATTTGTAAAAGAGGAACTAAAGTAAATTATTATTATCTAGATGGAGTAGGTGTGATGGGTTTGATAAACCCCCAAAAGTTAGATTAAGGCCTTAGTTTAGTTAGGCCTGAAACCAAATTTAGCAAGCCTCAGTTTTGTGAGCCATAGGGCTTTCCGTAGATTCAGAGGGGCAAGTATCACCTGCCTTAAGTAACCAAAGAGGTATTTCATATCATCTGACATCAAGTTGAGTATAAATCTAGTGGGGGAGGTATCTCTTGCTCTCCCTTGCCCTCCCTCTCTCCGTGCTGTTGGTGGGGAGGACTCCCTGTTGCTGCTCCCAGAGCGACAGGCCCTGCCGCTTCCCTGCCAAGCTGTCCACAGCAGTTTTGGGCTCTGGGAAGTAAATACTTTCCTGTTTGATGGGTGCTCTTTCAGAGAAACGTGTTTAGTTTTGTTTCCTGTGGGTTTTGTGTGGTGGAATCTGTGTGTTATTGAGGTGGGCAGCTAGGAGGATAATTTGTGTAAAGTTATTGTTGGTTTTTCTTATATTTGTATGTATATGTATTGTAACTTTCCTGTAAGTATATGTATATAGTTTTTCCAGTTTGTTTGTTTGTTTTTCTTTTTTCTCCTTTCCCTCCTTTCATTGGGACCTCATGGGTCTTCGGGGGAGTTTGGCATCTGCCAAGGTCAAACCCATGATAGTAGGATACAAAAAGAAAAATGTTTGGTATCTGTCTGAAAATAAAAACTGTGGCGAATGGCAAAAGCCAGTCAAAGATTCATGACATAAGTGATAATCAACAGACTCAGTACACCTCAATGGAAAAACTAAAGCACATCAACAGAATAAGGAGCTAGGTTAACAAACATTTTACACTTCATAATGAAGTAGTAGCTAAATTATTTATTTACAGAAGTGCAATCTAAATATGTACTACAGAATTGTTTGGAGATGTACTGCACTAAAAGCAGGTTTAAAAACCCTTGTTTACCATTGATGTTTGTTTACAAAACACGTGTTATCTACTCTCAAGGTGAAATCAATTACTTAGAATAAGGCAGGGAAATAAGGGACAAGCTGTAAGATATACTCAAAGACATAGCGCTGTCCAAAGCTTGGTTTAAAAATACTTGTAGTACTTTCTTAAGCTGGAAATACTCTGTAGTTACTACAAGGGTCTCCAAGGTGCCTGTGTAGTCTTTTTTCTCTGTTGCATTCACAAGTTGTTTAATTCTGTTAGAAGAAGACTTAGAGCTGTAAATTTTGCAGAGAAAGGAAGCGGGGCTGAGGAAGGGTCTGGAACACAGGCCTCATGAAGAGCTGAGGGTGTTCATCCGGGACAAAAGGAGGCTCTTCACCTCTTTCCCTCACTCTCTCCAACTCCTGATAGGGGCGTGTAGCCAGGCGGGGTCGGGCTCTGCTCCCAGGCGACAGTACAACAGGAGACAGGTTTAGGTTGGACATTAGGAAGAATTTCTTCCCAGAGAGGGTGATTAGATTTCGGAACGGGCTGTCCAGGTAAGTGGCACAGCCAAGTCCCTGCAGGTGTGTAAGGAAAGACTGGACGTGACGCTCAGTGCCCTGGTCTGCCTGACGCGGTGATGTTCGATCATGGGCTGCACTCGATGATCTCGGAGGTTCTTTCCAGCCTCATCGATTGTGTGATTTGCACCCCTCACCTGCACCCCAGGCCCCGCATTCCCGGGGGGAATGTGCATCGTCCCGGCGCGGGGCGTGGTCCCCTCCGCGGTCCATCCCCGTGGCAACGTCGCCATCCCGCACCGTGCCCAGCCCCGCACCTCGCCAAGCATGCGGCCCCCGCCGCGCTCTGCCCCCGCCTCGCCTCTCTCCTTACGCGCTCGAAACTCTCGTGTTTTATCACGCCCTTTTTCAAGGCGAAACACCCTCGAGAACCTTTGCCAGAGGCGGGCGGGTCCCCTCCCTCAGCGGCAGCCAGAGGGAGCTGTTGCACTCCATGTGGCCCTGATAGTCCACCTGTTGTCACTTTGCATTGTGTTTGNGTGGCAAGCATTGGAAAGAGATGATCTTTAAGGTCTCTTCCACCCCAGGCCATTCTGTGATTCTATAGGAATGTGGCAGTGGAGGTTTAAGTTCCATGTATGTTTTTTTAAGACATAACAAATTCTTTTTGCACTGTTGTCAGCTTCTCCAAAGAGCCTTTTCCTTGCTGGAGGGACAAGTCCTGTGGGGATGTGACAGACATGGGGCAGAGCTCCCAGACAAGCAGGAAGGTTCAGCAGAGGGGCTTGGGGATGCTGTGGGAAGTGGGATGAGGTTCTGGGAGGGTAGCAGGAGTGTTGGACTTGGCACTGTGCTGTGCCAAAAGGGATAAGCACCCCCCACACTGTGGCAGATGGTGGAGGAAAAGTGTCGGTGAAGAAAAGCTGATCTAGCTGTGGGATCCAGATCCGTGCAGAGGTGAGAACAAGGTTAGACAGAAGGGTTTTTGAATGCTTGGCTCATGACAGAAACAGCTGGGTACCCGGGGGCCTGAGTGAGAAAGAACTGGTGAGTGAAAGGCACCAACTGCACAGGGATTTGATACAGACAACACAGAGCAACTCAGGTGAGCTGGTCACAGGGGTGACTTGAGTCAACTCAAGTGGTCACATCAATCTGGAAGGATTGACGGTGCTGTTTTTAGGTAAGTGGTGTATTGAATAATCCTCAGAGTTTATTCTTTTGTGTAATTTTAATTCCTCTTTAAACTAATCCTGCCAGCAGAATGAGGATAAAGGGAGGGGAGCCAAAAGAGGGTCAGCAGAAGCATCCCTAGGTCCAACATTCTTAAGCAAAGTCCTCAAGGTGTAATTTTTAGCTGGGTATCACAGACTTTTTGTAAAATCTCATCGACCAGCTTGTTCATGTCTTTTTCCTTGTCTTCACTCCCGTGTCATCTCTCCTGAATGATGTTTTAGTAAATAAAAAATTATATTTTGCTTCCCTCCACCACTAGATATAAGATGTTTTAGAATTAAAAGTCTTTCAGAAATGTATAGTATCTGCTCTGAGGGAAGAAGAATTCTAAGAGTAGCTAAGACCAATTCACGGTTTTGTAATTTATACAATTTTTAATGCTGGGTTTGAGAAAGGTATGTAGCAATGTACCTTGCTTAACTTTTGAAGGACAGGATTACAAGCACTTATAAAGGACTAAGTTACAGATTTTGTTGAACTTTGTTAGAGAAAGTGCTTTGGAAAAGAACCTGTTGCAGTAAATATCACAGATTAAGAGCTGCATTGGGCATACTTTGGGCCTGTTTTTCCCAGGTCATGGTATAGTCCTTCTAGTGAGAAAATGGGGAATATTC
This sequence comes from Scytalopus superciliaris, assembly GCA_013400415.1. NCBI lineage: Eukaryota > Metazoa > Chordata > Aves > Passeriformes > Rhinocryptidae > Scytalopus > Scytalopus superciliaris. Next base: position 985,921 of record VXBX01001890.1, on the reverse strand, counting down.
TTCTTGGTTATTATATGCAACCCCTGACTCTTTGGCAGTTTAAGAGTTACATGGCATGACACAAGATGTATCAATTTGCTCTTACAAACTGTTTGCCTTTTGAACTATTCCTGTTCTAGTGCTGGTCTGGTATTTATTCACTTTTCATTCTGCCTGGCTTACTGGCCTTGGAGTGCAAATGTTCTCAACCCTCATCCCCTTATATAACATTACAGAATGGAAAATGACTCTGTTTTATTCCCCATTGGAGCAGATCATCCTGTACAGACCTTTGCCAACATGCCTAGAGGCTTAAATAGTGTATTCCTAGTATGGGAACCCTTATGCTGTGTGGCAGAACTCTGCTGTATTAATGGTCTGTAGAAATTACTGTTTTAAAGTAGCAACATTGTGCTTTTTTTCATATGTTCTTTGAGATGGCACGTGCCTTTTAACTTGTTTTATTGGATTTTAAGGCAAGGAGAACTTCATTTTCAGTGCCAGTGTGAAAAAGCTTCTTGAACTCCAAAGATTTGTTGGCTGTGTAGGAGGTACAGCAGGGTGCCATCATCCATCTGTCTTCATCTCTCTAAACTGGTACTGTGAAGTGTCCAGCCAACAGTGGATTATTTTGCCCTCATGGGATGCAGTTCTGAATACTGCTGGAGCCTGGTTCTGAATTCAATTTTGAAATGGAAAGTTGATGAATATTTTAATTCCCACCTCTGCGGAAGGTCAAATCCCAATTTTCTGTATACTTGGGAAGTCTCCCATTTTCAGAATTCAAGGTACATGAAATAATACAGGAAAGGGAAAGGGAACTGTGTCCCTCTCTTGTCAAGATTTATTGGGCCAGAGAGCAGGAAGGTGAATATTTTATCTTGCTGGTTTATACACTGATCTGTGCACATTTTGTGGTTTTAGTTTGGTGTGGATTTTTTTGTTTGTTTGGGGGTTTTTTGTTGTTGTTTTTGTTATTTGGTTTTTGGTTTTTGGGTTGTTTGTTTGTTTGTTTGTTTGTTTGTTTGTTTGTTTGAGACAATCTCTATGTTAAACATAATTAAGCAGAATATGAGCAAGTAGAGACCAGATATGTAATCCTAAGATGTCTGAAATTTGCAAATCATGAAAATAGAAGATAAAACTTCTGTCAGGAGATACTAGCTTTGTGGTAAAAACCCTAAGTATCGTGAGACTTAAAGAGGAAGATGAGCTTGTGGTAGAATAGGAATGAGGAAAGCTAGCCATCCTGGTTCTTTTATAGGCTTCCTGCATGACCTTGAGCAAAATCAATCAGTGCCTCAGTTTTCTATAAGGAATGTTTCCTTTCTCCCCTTCCCTGCCTTGTTGTCTTAGACTGATCCCCCTTTTAAGGAGTGGGAGTTCAGGGCTCTCAGTATATATTGACAGTGATACCATGGAGTTACTGCTTTGTGCCTTACTAATTATCATTAAGCAATGATCGTGAATTTGGGATTTGAACTTGTCCAACAGAACATTGACTTCTGTGAGCTCCTGAAACTGTAGTTTCTGAGTAAAGCCACATGCATACAGATCTCTGGCAGACATCAGTCAGCTGCATTCTTTCTACATAATTTCAAAAACTAGAAATACAAGGAAAAAAACCTAACCAAGACCCAATATCAGAAAACCCAACTTCTCCTCTTCCTCTCTACCAGAAATATGAAGCTTTGGTTCTGACAGATACCTGCAACAAAGCACAGCATTGATAAATTGGGGCAGATCTGCAGTGGAACACTGTGTGTTCAATCCTGCCCATAATCTTGCCTGGATGTTATTTTAAAATATATTTTTAACTAATATGGGAAATAATTTTTATTCCTTCTTCCATTCTTATATTGACACCATCAGCATGATCTCCAGTGTGATTTCATGATTCCTAAATGACGTAACCATTGTTTAAGAGGAATAAGATTCTGTGCGTGGAACACAAGATTTTATTGTATACTGTGTGTATTAATGTTGGTATAGCATTATAAAATATAAATAAAAATATTTTATATAAAAATATATAAACCCCAGCAAATTAAAATCTTTTCTATGAGAAGATTTTGAACCACTTCAGCTGCTGGTGTTTCACCTGACAACTGCAGATTTGGGTTTTTTCTTTCTGTTACCTAATTTCAGGATGATGCATTGCATTTTTTCTCTCTTTTCCCCCCTTGCAGTCATCTCCAGTTGTAATGACAAGGAATGTTCCCTGTTATGTCAGTGAAGATATTGAAAAATTGCTTTTTAACTGGTGTGCAGTGAGCACATCAAAAGGAAGAATTGAGTTTCCTGAGTCCCTGCTCTTAATCTTTTCAAACTGGTGTTTGTTACCAATGTCTTGTTTTGATTTTTTTTTTCTGAACAGTCATATAAAAAAAACTCCAAGTGAATTTTTTTGCTTTTGCAAATTTTGTGTTGGTGCTGTTTTTCTGTAACCATATAGTGCAAGGTAAATCAGGTAGGTGTTTTTTAAGTGTAAAACAGCATGATTCCTATTTAAAGTGTTATATACTAATGCTGCCTAAAATATCTGGCAGGGCAGTAAGGAGTTCATCTTGACTCCAGCCTGCAAATACACTTTTTGTTAGGTGTGGGATTTTTGTGGGGGTTGGTCCACAGTCTTAGTTTTCTGCATTTCAGCTAGAAGGCTTTACAGATGAACTAAACCCCCAAAAGAACTGCTTAGTGGGAAAAATTGTGTATAATATTTTGTACAATAAGTGACCTTTAAAGGTCTGTTTCAGAAGTGGACCAGAGAAATACTAAGAAAAGTTTATTCTGGCACAGTAACGTGAAGCCGTCTTGATGCTTCTGATTGAGTGATATGCACTTAAGTTTAATGTGTGGTGTATAGTTCTTCCTCTCCACTTTTACTTCAGTTCAGTTTGTACAAATGACATTGTCTAGCAGGGACTCAGATTTGCTAAAGTGTGTTTTTAATAACATTTCAAAAAGATTAGTGCTGACAAGTTTTTATATATATTTCCTATGTGGGGCCAACTCTTCCAGCCCATTTCCTTCACTGATATCTGGAGAGGATCTGATAAGCTTTATACTGCTTTTCACAGGTCAAAGGGCATTGTCTTCCCCTTCACTCCAGCTGCCAACAACAAAGTCAGACATATGTTATCACCATCACACAGGAAACTGTGAGCCTGCTTGTGTCCAGCAAAGTACAAATACAGGAAGAGCGTCAGGATAGTTAAAAGCTGAGGGAGCTCTGCTAAGGCAGTGTATAGTACTATAACCAGTAATACCAGTCTGCATGCTGTCTGTGCTTCAGTATAAGGAAAGGGTGGTTATCTCTTGTTCATTGATTTAATATTATTGAAACCTAAATACAGGTGTCCATTTAAAACCTTTTTACAGGTGCTATTGTCTCCTGAGGCTGGGCTGCGTTACGTTAGAAGAATAGTTGCTAATTTAGGAAAGAGCAAAGCTGTAATGGGATTAAGGGATAAAGTATTGAGCATGCAGTACTTCTGAATAGACACAATTTCCCACTGTCAATTGACAAACAGGATGTGAATTGCCTTAAATTTGTTTCAACTTTCCTCATTTTAACATCTATTATGCGGTATATCTTAATTAAAATGATGTTCAACATCTTTGCAAGCTCATGCAATGAAATACTGTGGATTGTGACACTTCAGTGTTGGTAAAAGTAGTTTTGGAATGTGCGAATTGGCTTAATAGGAGCTTTATGTTTTCAGCACTGACAGCCAGTGTTTTGGAGCCACGTTTATCAGCACTAAGTTTGGATCTATTTGCAGCTTCACTTCTGCTTCCGGTACATTGTTTACTGCTTCAGGGAAGTCTTCCCAACACATTATACTAGTTCCTACCCTCTGGCTTTTGCTCAGCACAGAACAAATCAGGTCAGCACACTGAGTTCCAGCTTCTGTCTCTAAGGACCAGTTCAAGCTCTACTATGATGTACTGCCGCTACCTGGAATTTCTAGGCCACACCATAAATAACACACAGAGGTATCTGTGTGAATAGAGGACGCAGAAGTAGATTTAAACCCACTGCTTGTCTGTGCCTTCAGGAAAGTAAGGAATGGGGTCTTTGGTCTAGTGACCAAAGTGCAGCACTGCTTTCTCATACCCAAAATAGGTCTCTGAAGAATTTCCATTAAGTGCAGAGATAATTGGTGCTGGTGGTTTCCCAATACACCAGGGGTAACAGAGGTACTGAATTTCTCCATTTGTAGAGTCAGTAAGTCAGTGCAGTGCAGGCTGGTTCATTGTTGAACTTTTATTTCTGAGATACAAAATCTGCACGTGGTTTCATACGTTTATCTAGATAAATGCAAACACAGATTTGGCAGGCCAGGTAAAAAATTAATGGACATTTTTACATGTATTCCTCCATTCTAATTCCCTTGCACTTCTGCAAATCATATTCATCAAGAATTCATGCTAAAAGTACTCTGATTAAAGAAAAGTGCTATTGTTATGGTGGTTCTGAAAGCTACATCCACTATGCACCATCGGAAGAGGACATTAAACCAAAAATGCTTTATATATCCATGAGACATTTGGTTTATACCTGAGGATTTCCATAGGGTATGCCATTCCTAGTGACATAAAGCCAAAGGAGCTTTTTTTTTTGTTTATTATCTTGTGTTTGAGATTTAGTAGGCTTAAGAACCCTTATGTGACAGAGGTGGAAGGAATTCATGCTGACCGCTAAAAAACCCCTTCTTGTTCTTGCCCAGTGCAATTTTATCTGAATGCTACATTTCTATGTAAGTTAAAGCAGAAAGAATTGTGACTACAGGAAGCCAGATCACTATTGCTCAGAGAGCAAAGCAGAGACAGAATTCTGCCGCTGTACTGTGATGCTTTTGTTCATGTAACATCCATTCTGATGCTGGGAAGAAATCAGCAAAAAATGCCATTGAAGTTACTTCATTCCGATCTTCCGAGCTTTCTAAAGGGATTTTATTTGGATGGAAACTGCTTCAAACTGCGCGGTATCAAACTGTGCTTGTCTTCTGACCATTTGTCACAAGAGGGAGCTAGAGTTCTTTGCAATGTATAAAAGCAGACGGTGTGCCTTAATTAGGAGTGGGTGTTTTGCGTGGTTGGTTGGTCCTTTTTTTTTTTTTTTTGGTGAGGAAAATGAAGTCCTTCTCATATGTGGGATTGTACTGTTTTTAATTCATACAATATAAAATTATTGAAAAGCTTGGCTCAAAAGAATGGGCTGTTGGTTATAAAATTATTGTTCCATTCCAGTTTTTATGCTGTACCTTTATGGCAAAGATATAATTGCAAAAATTAAGATGTGAAAGAAATTGATGGGCATGGTCATACTGTTAGGCAGTGAAATTCACAGAGTAGGAGTTGGGAGGGAATTTCTGTGAGAAACTTTATTTCCTTAGGGAACCACCATGGGGTGAATCCAAGACATGAGCTATCTAGGCTAAAGTAAATGCAATATTGGTGCTTTGTCCACTTGAGACACTATCCCTTTTTGTATTGGTATTTGTAGGATGCCGGCATCCTTTATAAAGGCTCTGCTCTTGTTTAATAGTGGAGTGACAAATATCACTGCCCTATTTCAGAATCCTAACTTGTGAACATGTTTTGGAAAAGGTAATAGTAGAGCTCTTAAGTCCAATTTTATTTAATGGATAATCTCAGAAGAATCTGAGAGTTTAGTGAATTCCATAAATCCTTGGCTCATTCATTCACTTCTTAGCATGCCGATCCAGGAGAAGGTGTGCATCTCATAACACACAGACAGTGTGAGGAAAATGGCTTTTTGTGATGGAATAGGATGATGTGACTGAGGCAATGGTGTCTTTTATTCAAGATGAGTAAAAGGTTTGGAAAAGTTTATTCTCCAGCTTTGGAGGAGAAAAAAAATCCGGTCTCAAATGACAAATGATGGCAAAGTGTTCATTTTGATCAGTAGTGAGTTATTATGATGAAAGAAATCCTTTTTCTCTCTGTGAGAAAATCTAAAGCTCCTTGTTCTTTCTAATGCTGGGAAGAACTCAGTAATTTCTCTTTGAAGTATTTGTTTATATGCCCTTAATTCATAGAAAAACCTTGTCTTTTATACCTACATTAGCCACATTCTGTGCTTCTCTTGTGTTGTATTAACTGCCTGTAAGCATCATGAGGGTTGGACCTTTCTCTAGAAAATCCCGCCATGCAGATAAAAACTTTTTTCATATCTTGCACATATGGCAGCAATTCAAGTTTTTAAAAACATCAACAATGCTCCTGGAAGATCTCTGTACACAGCTGAGTGGCTGTGTGGGCTGTGTTAGTGTCTTTTTCAGTGTATGCATTTGCATTTTTGGTGTCTGGGTATATTTATTGTGTGAGTTTTCTTAGAACTAAAATTAAAGAATACAAAAAAAATGCCCTATCTTTTAGGAAATAAATGGTTTTCAAGGTAATAGCACATATGCTTTGAGAAATATGACTTCAATGAATGCAAAGTCAGGAATAATAGTTTTTAGACATTGTTAACACATGTAAGTGTTAACAGTGATAGTCAGAAGACTGTATGCATCCCTTGTGAGGAACAGTGTTATGGAGGCCCATTTTTTGTTCCTGAAAAAGAACACAGCTTTGCTTCATTCACTTTGATATTCTGCTGAAAATCCCAACCAAAGAAGGAAAAAAGAAAGAGGAAAAAAATAAAAGAATTAAAAAAAAAAAAATCTCTAGGGCGTTGTACTGGCAAATAAAATAGTTCACACTTAAGTGGGTTTTGTCTTAGAATTACTGAAGAAGAGTATCATAAAAATTTGCCACAATGTGAACTGCAATTTGCTTTGTGTTTATTCTTGGGAACTTTGAACAAAGGTCAGCACAAGTTTCATTACCCCTCCCATTTTTATTTTCCCACACTTTTCTTTTTCCCACCCTTGAACAAATCCATATAGTGCTTCCTTACGTCCCTCATGTTGTTTTGTATTTAGAATGTGACAAGCAAATTTAATAACTGGAATTTTATGTGGTATTGTCATTAATTCTGACATGTTTCTGTCAGTAAAATGAGGACTCTTCCCTCCTCTTGTTTTTAAGTCAGAAATGCTTTTTCCTTCATTTGCAATTGATTCTCCTCTGTAGGATTTTTTCAATTCTTTTTTTTCTCTCTCTTTCTCCTCATTGTATTTTATTTAGAACACAGCCTGGATATGAACATTTGCTTCAACACTACATTATTGTGACCAAGAATATAAACTGTTAATGTAGGCACTGGCTGTCCACCATGAATTGTAGGCTGCACCCCATTTGCCCCCTCCTAGATTGTTATTTGTTGTGACCTTGGTCCCCAGCTGAAAGATGTGAAGAAGACTGAAAAAAACTTTCTAATTTTGGCAGGGATTATTACCGCTAAGAGCAAAATCCAAGGAGACAGAAGGAAATACATATTTTTATTTTTTTTTTTTTAAATTGCTCTTTGAAGCATCAGGAAGAGACTTTGTATCTTTCACTTTACTAAGTAGGAAATTCCTAGTTCTTTGTTATATGTGATAGAGTTTCAAATTTATACAGGTTTTAAAAACAGCTGGTAATAGAGAAGATTCTTGTAGGTCGCGGTGTTCCCATCATACACTCTTTGCACTGTGATTCAGCTGTTCAAATAAATACACCTCTGCTTCTTGTTTTCCTGCTGAGAAAGAAGACACGAGTCCAAAGGAACAGGTGTTATACTACACTACCAAGCAGAATAGCATTTTGTTTGGAATACTTTTGTATTGATGCTGTTAGTTTACTTATTCTCTTTAATATTAAAGATATCAAGTATTAAAGAACTTCCAAGGGTGAAAGTTAGGGAAACTTACTAGATTTGTACATCTTTTAAGACAAATGTGTATTTGACTGATACAGCTATTTCTGTATACCTTGTTTTGGCCTACACAACAAGTATAAATTCCTTTCAACCTGAAGGACTTCATTATTCTATGCTGGCACCAGTTACTCTGTGATAGGAATAATCCATCTATCCTAGACAGGTAAGCCTGATAAAACACTGAATGGGCCCATCAGTTGTTGTTCCTGTTGTGTAGCTACTGATTTCATGTTGCCTTTTGGTGGTTTGCAGACAGGCAGAGCTCCTGCATCATGGAATCTTGGTAATCTCAGGGGAAATTCCTGTACAATCTGAGCAGTGAACGAAACAGAGAGACTGTGGCACAGTTAAGTGTTCAGCTCTGGATCACCAATATCCCATGAATTTGCACTGACACCAAAGCAATGTTATAAGTGAATATCCTGTGTGAAGAACAATCTAAACTGTTGGAATATAAAACAGAATACAAAATGAATAGGACATAAAACATAAATCCCTTATTTGGGAAGCCCTTTCAAATACTGCACAGAAAAAAGGCTTATTTGTCTGAGCTATGCAGAACTGCTAACTCAATTTATAGCTGAACTCATTGTTGACCCTTGGTCCATAATGGATATTTTCTCATACATGAGACATCAGACAAAACAAAGCAGGTTTTATTGTATCCTGTTCTGTTAAATAAACTTCTTTGCTCATTTTCAGCACAGCTGAGATGCTGTTAGAATAGCTATAATACTTCTCTGAAGTAAAAATACCTTCAGAAGGAAGGGTGAAAATAATCTCTGTAATAAATTTTACTTCCATATTGATTAAAGAAAAATCAGTAAGCAAAGCTCGCTATTGTTACCCTGAAGCTTTGTAGATTACTATTATTTGACAGCCAAAATTAATGAAAAAATAGGTTAATCTTCTCTCTGAAAAATTCCATTTCCAG
>VXBX01001890.1:903327-977081 GCA_013400415.1 Scytalopus superciliaris | reverse complement strand
TTGTTTGGGTTTTTTTGTTTTTTCTTTTTTTTGAGCGGGGTGGGGGAGGCTGGGAAATGTGGAAATTAATCAATCAGATCTTCTCTGGAAAAAAAGAATCAGTATTAATGGTAATAAAAAATTGCATTTTCTGAAGAAGAGCACTTAAAAAAAGTTTCCTGAGTGGCTTTAGTTCCAATTATTTTGTTTGATAATGCCTGCATTACTGCAAAAGGATTCTCTAGGTAAAGAACAGGACATTCATGACCAGTTTGTCTGCTGGCTTTTATTAGCTGTGGGAAAGTCACCTTTTAGCAATTGTATTTTGCAAATGTAACTGCAGTAGCAAAAAGATTGTAAGCACTGAGATTTCTATAATTAAAGTTACCTTCACCTGCTCTTTATCAATTTAGTCATATTTTTCTATTATAAGGGTGTTATTTCCAGAATTCTGTTCCCATGGGAAGTTTTATTTATCAGCCTCATCAGATGCCTTGTTATGAAAATGCATACCCTACTCTTTGCTAAGTTAGCTGATTAGTTTGTATCAAATATCACCATCTGTTCTCATTATCTGACAAAAACACCGATGATCAGGCTGGAGGTGCCTTAGAGGCGGTGGGAGTTTAAAGTTCAGATGTTAGATACACTGGCATAAGCTGTATCTTCCTTCCTACCATAGAATTTGAGTGAGAAAAGGATTAGAGGTGCTGCTTCTGTGGCTTGTTCCTGTTTCTTTGGGAAGGCACACCCTCAGAAATGTGGGAAGTGAATGTGCAGACTGGAGTGCTGTGATTATCTCTATTCCATCTATAGACCAGCTTGCCTGCTGCACATGTTTGCTGTGTGGATACTGTGAGGCTTAGTGAGGATGGAGTTAAAATCTGGGAAGGGAGCCTCTGGTGCTGCTGAGATTCACTTTTAGTTGGCAGCTGAGCTTTGTATGGTGCTATAAATCAGGTAGCCATAAAAAGAAAAATAGTCACAGAAGGAAGTGGAATATGATAAACTCCTGTTTACAGTCCAAGTGACTTCCTTTTTTGAAACACTCCTTCTCCTTTAGGAAACACAGAAATCACCCTAGGCTGTTTGACTTTGAATTAGTGTCTATTGAATATATTCAATTCATATTTATTCCTGTTGTGATGGAGCACAGACACTTTAAGTGGGGACTCTGGGTCTCATTGTACTGAGCACTGTCCAAATGCATATTGAAAAGACTAAGCTGGCTCCAAAGGTTTTAGGGTTTAATTACCAGGCAGAGAATGGAAAGTGCTTTCTCCTTCCCTCCTACTCCTCCAACTGTAGGATGTTTGATGCATGTCTGTAATTCTGGTTAGATGCTTTTCTTGAAGGAGAACCACACAATTACAATATAGTTACTCAGACTGCAAATGGATTTTCAGTAAGAGCAAAACTGTTAAAACTTGTATGTAGTTGCTCTGCTTCATTAAAATGCCAGAACCCAAAACAGCTTTCAAATCAAGGCCCAGAGCATTACACTGAAGGTGAGCTGTAATCTTTAGTTTGACCTTGTTCTGTCATTCATTCTAAGCTAAATGGGAGTAGTGTGTCCATCAGTGAGATACAACTTAACTGATGACTCTCAGTGGTATTTCATGGTGTTACTGTAAATTTAGGATTTTGGTTCTTGGTTCATCCACTGTGCTATGCAGGAGAGCTTACACTCCAAGTGAGATTGGCCCTGCTTTACTTTAATCTACAGGTAAGCGAAGAAATGACAGACAGATGAGGAATTAAATAAATGGTCAAGATGACAGATGAAAAAAGTCCTGTCAAGTCCCTGAACCCTAGAGTATCTTTCATCGTGTTTCCCCAGAAACAGAAAACTCTTAAGTTTCAGTGTTTTGGTGAAAAAAACCCAAACAAACCAACTTACAATCACTGAATTGGTGATATAAAGTCCAATCACTGAAACAGTTTCTCATGGCCAGCCAACAATAAACTAGATGACTTCATGTGATTTCTTACCAGTTTAGTGCTCTCTGTTTAACTACATAGGAGGGAATATGAAGGAATGAGCAGAGGTTTTGCTGAGTTTGCTGTTTAGTCTTGAAATTAGAAAGTCAGACCTCTGCCTAATACTGTGAAAGTATGTGAGAAGTGTTCCATGTTTTAATCACGTATTGTGTACAGAGAACACAGTTTTTCTGTCCACCCGAGCTGCTGTGTCTGCCCCTGTAAATTATGTGATTCTGACTAATATAAACACATCACATTTTCCTTTATTAATAGTGTCCTCTCATAGCTGTGATCATAAAATATATGTCTTCATTTGTAGCTTGGATTTTGGAGGTCCCCATAGGCCAATTGAGGAAGTGTAAAGAGACCAACCCGAAATGTCCTGGGAGAATTTCCAAAAAAAGCAAAGCAGCAAGAAATAGAAAAAATTCTTAGAACACAACTACTGTTTCACCTCTCTTGCAAAATCACAGTGTTATGATTTTGTTATTTTGCAGCTACTGTAGACTGAGAAACATTTAAGGCTGTAGTTAGTGACTCTCTGTGTTCATGCCTCATCAGGCTGTGTCCCCCAGCTCCTTGATCCTGCCTGCCTGTGTTGAACTTACCTGGAGAACAGACCTGACAATTGAGAAAGGGAAGCTGTATTTTCCATTCTCCTTACTTTCCTTCCCATTTCTCTACAGGACTGAGACCTGCGTGAAGTGAATTGGATGGAGCTTGGTGGTTTTCTCTCTGTTGCTACCCTAACCTGTTCATGGCCTGCTTTGACTTCAAATGAGTTGGTGATGCTGGCCCTGCTTAGAGCAAGACACTGTTCCAAAAATTAAGTTGCAATAGATAATCTAAGATGAAAAAGTATTCCCAAGGAATTGTACAGAAAGCAGGCTTATAAGTTTTGGGAGTGGGTTCCTTAATTGCTGTCTTGGATTTTGGAATAAATCTTCTAGTTATGAGAGAGATGTCAAAGTACACCCTCACAGATCATGGTACAGTGAGATATCCAGTGTAACAAAATTAATAGCTCATAGAATTGCTTTCTCTACTGTGTAGAATTATTTTTTTTTTAACTGATGGAAATGTGGATCCATGGTGGAATGTTGCCATGCCATTGTCATGGTTCTGTGGTCCTAGTGGTTTTTTTCATTTGTTTGTTTGCTTTGTTTTGTTTTGTTTTTTCTGATTATTCAAAACATTCAAAACATTAGGATTTAAGATATGACATCAAAACATCCCATGATAATCATAAATTCCTAATGTTTGCACCTGTTAAATAATAATTGTATTGCATTTAGTGCAGCTTGCTGTACCCTGAAGTGTTTTACTGAAGATTAACCAATGTATTTTATAGCTCATGTAATGCATCTTTATTATAATGCTGTTGCAGGTGAATATATGTGAATAAAGAACAAAGAGTTACAGATGCTATAATGAGTATTTAGAAGATTAACTTTACCAAAATAATTCATCAACAACACACTTCTTGACAATGATTAATTCTTCTACTTCATTAGTCATACAAAGTTGGTGGTTTATAACACCCACATTAGCCCTGAGCACACAATACTACAGAGCTGATGCTATATAATTAAGACTATAATTCTTTGTGGTTTTAAGTATCTGAGATCAAGGTGATCACTTCTTTCTTCCCTGATTTTCCCTGACTTTGTGTGATGTTCTTACGCTATTGCCCACTCCCTCCCAAAAGGAGTGTTCCAGTGCTGCTCATTTTTGCTGTGTATTAAGGAGGTTGTTCTGCTTCATTTGTCTGGCAGTTCTGGTTCCTTGACTGTCTGCTATCTGTGCTCACCCACCTGTCTTTGCCTCCTTGGTGGCCACATTGATTGTGTATTTGTAGAAAATGTTTGTACATTATATAACAGATGAGAGGCATACGAATAAATTTTTATTCTATTCAGATCAGTATCTCTCCTGGAAATAGGAATAGAGTATTACAGGATAATTTTTGTTTGCTTTTTTCTCCTGCTAGTGCCATTCATTTTTCTATAAGAAGACTATATTATGCCTGGCATACATGATGCTAAACTGGAATCTGGGATACAGTCATGAGAGACACTTCAGAAGTTCTTTTCAGACCAAACACTCCTAAGACCAAGCCCTACAACCAGTTAGATGAATGTGCTTGAATCTCACACAGTGGAAGGCAAATCTAAATGTTTCTCCATCTCCCTGAGACGCATTTTCCTTCCTTCCACATATTTCTCTGAAGGAGGACTTGATATCTCACTCTCACACCAGCACCTGCTTCTTTCAGTTGTTGTTTTCTCACCCCAGCAACTACAGCTGGCAGCAACAGTGTTAGGCTACAGCAGACACAAGAGGAGGCTTTTGACTTTTGGAAGGGCTTTCATTGCTCAAGCAGATGTTCCTCATGCTCCATCAGAAATCTGGGTGGAAGTAATTTGGGACTCCATGAATTTAGGTTCTTCCACATAAAGTTATTGCATTATAATTTCTAAGAGCTTCAAGGAACTTTTAAAGGTGATTTAAGAACAGGCTATTGATTGTCAACATAAAGTAATTTCCAAACTGCCATTTTTTTTAATCACTTCTATGTATGCATCTTTTTTAAAAATTGTTTTAGACACAATTGCAAAACATTGTTTGAAACAGATTTTGTTCATTCCAACTCAGCATATTTTATGATTCTATGATTATAAGCCTTTTCTCCATAATGCCAAATTTGAATTATAATACTAGAGACAGAAATCTGTAATATGCTCATTGCTAGCAGCTCTTCATTTTAATGCTTTTTCATTAGAGCAATAACAGAAAGAGCTGCCCACAAAGGGAATGCAAGTGGCATAAGAATGCAGCAATATCCCTTAGTAAGGAAAAAAAAAATTAAATCCAGACATCCACTCATTTTTCTTGCTCAAGACTTACAGCAGCTTAAAAACTTCTTCACAGTCAGCCAAGCAATGGTCCAGTTAATTGATTTGTGATGTGTATGATGGAACTCTTTTCCACTGGTTTGTATGAATTTTCCTCAAACTTTCCTCAAAGCTAGGTAATTCTACAAAATAGGCAAATGATTAAATGATTTCATTTTTTTAAATTATTTTTTTATGGGGTAAATAATAGACTTCTGTAGATCTGGACTGTTGGATATCATGACTGTTAGATCTCACACACAATTAGGTTTTGAAGCCTGCATATTATCTCCAGCGGTTACAAGCAAATGTAATATCCCTGCAGCTGGAAAGTCACTTGTGCCTGTCAGCACCTCTGTCCTGAACCGAACAGAGATGTGGATTCCACGCTTGCCTGCTCTTGTGTTCTCCCCAGGCTAGTGCCTTTTCCTCTGTTGGTCTTGAGCACGTTGAAGTAGAAACGTTAGGGCTGGCTGAATAGGTAACATAAGGGTTTCAATTCACATCTTGCCCAGTCTCAAACAGATTACTCTCTGAAAATAATGAGTAGTTTATTTTGGTTGGTGATTCAAAATGATTGGAAAAAAAAAAACAACAACAAACACCAAAACACAAAACCCCCCTACCTAACTTATAGGAGTATGGTTTTGCATGAGAAGAGGGAGTAAGGCAGAGGAAACAACAGCATCAGAAGACCAACTTGTGCTGAATTGCCTTATGAGTTTTGGTATGAATAGGTTTGTGCAGTGACCTGTACACCTGTCAAGTTGTCCCTCTGACCCCTTTCCCTCAAACTTGTTTACTGTGGCTGGCTTAGAACTGTACTCAGGGTTTATCTTGAAGGCTGTCCTAGGTCTTGAGCCAGTTGTTCATGCTCTCTGTGGGACCCTGGAAGCCCCTTGGACCATAAATGCTCCGGAGTACTCACCAGGAGCCAGTAACAATCCGAGAAAGCTCTGGCTTCTGAGAAGAATTCTTCTGTTTTAGAAAGTTGCAGTAAATGTCTGTCCTGGGTTTTAAATGTTATATTTATCAGCAGCAATGGAGACCACCAGCTCCTCAATCACATTCAATGTATGTTGGGTGAATGTATCTCAAAAGCAAAATCTGGTGGATTGTTTTCCTTGACAACCCCCTGCCAATATTTCAGATTCTTTACTTAATGAACCATGCCCATGAATAATTATATCAGCCATGTGTAATAATTGTAGAGTTGTATTGGCTAATTAATTTCAATTTTCCTCTACCAATGTAAAGTTCAAACATTAATATCACTATATACCCCAATATGTCCTTTTAATTCCCTAATGTGCCCCATAAAATGCATCTCTGTAACATCTTAAAAGAGACCATATCTGTAACAGTTAATTATCTTCAGATTGTATCTATTTTCTCTTCAGCCTCTTTAGTACCTTCTGTTAAACTAGAGAGAAAATATAAACTTAGAGGCATTTCAAAGAACATATTAACAGTCTATGTTAAAAAAATAATTAGTATGGAAAGTGGACAGCAAGTAATAATTATAGTTCCCCTAAACCAATATGTAGGGTATAATTTTTTCCTGTGTTCTAGTTTATGAATTTGATGAGCTTTATGAATGGGATAAAAATATTGTTCTCATTACCTGTTGGTGGTTTTGAACACTATCCACTAAAGCCTTTGGTTTACTTTTTTGAGGGATCTGAAAACATATTTCCATAAGATTAAGCATAGTTAATTAGATTTTGATATAATCTGGACACATGCACTGTTTTTTAAGGTTCATTTTTATTAGGATATTCCAGGATCAAAAAAGGGGCATAGATTGTTTTTGCCCCCCTTTTATATCCTGCTGTCATATGAACATCTGGAATGTTTGAAAAAATCTGTTACAATTTGAAGCTAAGAGATTGTAATTGTGTCTGACATGAATACTGGAAATCTTTGTAGTAGTTTTTGGCCTGCAGTTTATTAAGAAACCTTATGATATTTGTACCAAATGGAAAATCATTGCTATGGATCATCACTGTACCTTTAGATTCTGTTTGCTCTGGGATTCTTTTTTTTTTTTTTTTTTTTTTTTTTTTCTTTTTTTCTAAATTAGAGATTAAAAATGGCACTGTTCATCCTCCATGGTTTGAAATGGTTGTGCAGTAAAATGCAAGTTGCAAAGTAAGTTAGAGGCACAATAAAAGGGTTTTCCTTGTGTGTCCTTTCAGAGAACTCTGAGAGGGGTGGTGCCTTCAGAGTACAGTTCTGCAAGCTGTGAATGTCACTCTTTGAGGGGTTTGAGTCTTCCAAGTCCCTGGGTAGCCTCTGGGTATGTACCATGTTCTGTATTTGCAAGACTTTGGTGTGCATGGCTGGCGGGTTCTGAATAGGGCTCTGTGTCAGTCTCTTGTCCTGACACCCCCCCTGGGCCGCCTGGTTCTCTGAGAACACCGTGTGTGTGTTCTCCTTATTGTGCAGGGCTGTCGTTTTGCTTTCATTTCCACCAAGGCACTGCCAGGGATCCACAGACAACATGTGATTTACTGCTGTGACTGAGATGAGAGTACAGGCTTCTTCTTTGCTCTCTCTGGGGAGAAAGAAAAACAGTAGAGCAGAGGTGGGAGTGCACTGAGAACTGACTGACAGCTGGGGCAAAGAAAATACCTGCAGCTGTGTGTGAAATAATTGCACATAGGAAAGGTTACATCCTGCTCAGGTACTGCTCTTTGCTTGCTCTGTGGCCATTATTGTTTCCATGTATTTGTGTTGGTCATTGAAATGTGGTAGTTTCCCCACATTCTCCCCTAGTTTTTTTGAGGCACATTACTGTTTTAAAATCAAAGCTACACTTGCAAAACCATCACCAGGGATTAGATATTTAACTCACAATGGCCAATTTTAAATGTCACATATAGAGAACTGTGTAATATTTAGCTATATAAGTTTATACTGCCTATGAAGGCCAATCAATGAAGAATTTTCTTTGACCTAAATGACAGCCATCTGCATTTTGCTTTTCTACCAATAAGTTCTCCACAGGTTTCTCTGCCTTATTGCACTGAAGATTACGTGTAGCAGTTAACAAAATTAATATTGTTATTTTTTTTCCCCAAATTTTATCTTGATAACTTCTATGCTTTCTATAAGAACATCCTGCTTTTCTAATGCAGCTGTCAGTGTATTTCACTGTGTCAAATAGATGCCATTAGATGTAATTATTTTAAATGTTAAATCCCAGGCAGATTCCTTACGTGACCGATCATCATTTTCAATAATGGACAAGAATATGTGTGGTTTCTTTTTTTAAAGACAGGTTTTGTCCTGAGGACCTGTATGGCAGAGCTGGCATATATACCAATTAAAGGCACATAATTAGGTTGCTCAGCAAAATCTCTCCAATTTCAAGGCCCTTTTCTATTAGGACATGACACAAAAAAATAGGTTGCACTATTTGTTTCACAACTAGATGTTAAGCCATACAAAGTTGCTCTGATTAAATTTCATAATTAAGTAATGCAGCTTTGCAAAATACTTGTGACCACAACCGAAGCTCTGCTTTGCTTTGGGTTGCGGTTTTTTTAATAAAGGTGCAAAATTCAAAAGCAGATTTCTTGGAATAATATGAGTAATCCATGTGTAATTAATGATTCTGCATCAAATTCCAGCAAAAAACCCTCAACACCTTTTAAATATGGGAACATGTTGGTATTATGAATTTGACCAACTATTCAGAGAATCTCTAATAAAGTCACCAAAAAATCAGTCTTGCAGTACATGTTGGATTTTGATTTGACCCGTTTCTACAGCTGAGATAGTTGTTTATCAAACCAGTCTCTTAAATTGAAAGAAGTCTAAACTAGTGAATTAATACAATCTACTTTCCAACTAATGTCAAATTATTTAAAAGGGGAATGTGTTTATTATTTAAAGGAAAAAGACGGTTATGAAATTCCAAAATGTAGATTTAAGCACAAATATGAAAGGCAAACATTGAACAAGTACTTAAAAAGACACCTTTACTATCTATAGGGGTGTTATTAGATTCACAGTTCCAGTTTTCATGTTTATTTAAATACAGATCTTGAAGTCAAAGCTATGAGTTCCTCCTGTCCAAGTATGTGACTTTAAGTTCCACTACCTTGAAATACATTCCTTTTATGTGCTGTAGTGCTGTTCTGAAGGAGAAATGCTATTTAAAATGAGCCATATCTGATCCAGCCCCTCCCAGTGTAGCCCTAGTGAAGATGCTGTAGAGCTATCTTCTAAAAGGATATCTTTAATTAAAGAGGTTCCCTGCTCAGCAGAATGATCTCCTAACCTCGCAGGACTAGAACAATGAGTGACAGGAAAGAAGCAACTCTATTTTGATATGAGGGGCTCCTATGCAGAGGAAGGAAAAGTCTCATCAGGACAGCCTTCCATCTGCTTCAGGATGTACTGAAATTGAAAGGATTGCACGTGCCAAGGACACCATTTTGCATTCTTTTAACTGTGCTGTGTGAAGGGATTTCTTTCTCCTTGTTTGCTAGGCTTTACAATAGATTTCTATAAATCTGCTGGGCTAAGAGATTACTAGAAATTCTGTTTGTAATCAGCTTCTGATTTAATATCCTAACTGTCGTCCTGTACTGAATTCTGGTCTAGGTTTCCTAGACTTTCTTTGCTACTGCTGTTCCATTTTGTATGATATCAGTAAATGATCACTGAGTGTGTATGGCAATGGCTTTGGACTACCATGGTGGCACTAATGCTACTCTGGAAACAGGACACTGTGGCACACTCCCTCACTTACCAGTGTCGTTTGTGAATTAGCATTACTTACAACTGATTCAAAATTAAGTACTTCTAAAAGGATGAAAATCTTTCCCCTTACTTTGTGCATATATTTTATTCAAGCCCTGGGTAAGATCTTCAGTACACAGTGGATAGAGTTATTGATGTAATTTTCATTGTGGTTTGCCTAGAAAACTGAGGGCTAAAATTCATATAGAGTAATTTACCAGTAGACCCCAAACAATGAGAATTTAGGACACGGAGAACATTATATTTTGTAAAAAGAACAATTTTATTAATCTACTCAACACAAGCCTTTTCTATTTTCAAATTTGATTTCCTTTTCTGTTGCATGCTTCAGGCTGGAAATACTGTAACAACCTTGTAATTAAAAACAACCTGAATTGTCATGGAGACCAAAAAACAAAAGTGCTTTCCGTATGCCAAGTAATGAATAAACCAGACTAGGAATGTTAAGATAACATTTCTGGAATCTTTATATATGTAAACATAGTTACACGTAATTTTCAGTGTCAGACTAATATTCTTCTGTAGTAACCTGGAAAAGAATGAATATCATTATGTGATTTGCTTTGGTTTATCTGTGGATTGATTTACAATTTGACAAACGTTTTCCTTCCTATTATTTCAGGCAGAATGCAGAAATTAGATTGAGGATTATTAGCTCTGAAAACTGTGTTACTGTGCTGGAGGGACACCTTGAACGAACAGCTGCCTGTTGTTCAGGATCTTCGATTTGCTGAGGCAGAACAGAGGGACAATGTCTTTCTGGGAATCCTTTCTGTTCCAACCCTCTGGGCTGTTTTCAGCCAGATGGTCTGGGCCCTGAGGGGAAGTTCAGTGGTGGAACCACATATAAGATTTGGGATGATCAGCACTGCATGTATCCTGTTGCGCGATCTTGTGTAATGTCTTCACCTTAAGTCTCTGGCGATCACATCCACACATGCGTGGCCTGGGCTGTGTCAGCAGAAGTGTAACCCATGTATTAAGGGCTGTGATTATTACACTCTACTCAACCACTTGTTAGGCCACACAGGGAACACTGTCTAGTTTAATTCTCCCCATTTCAAGAGACATTGTAAAGCTGGGAAGGATCTAGCAGGGAACTACCGGGATGATTAAAAGGTTGTAGAACTTGGAAAATGAAGAAAAATTGAGAGAAATTGGTTTGTTCAATGTGGAGAAAAGAATGTCCAGAGGAATCTTATCACATTGTTGCAATACTGGAAGGTATTTATAGACAAGACAGAGGTTCTTTTGCCACTCTTCTTCATGAGAACAAGTAGGACACAGAACCGGTTACTCAGGGAACTGGTAGACTGTCTCTCACAGGAAATATTTAAGGCCTAGCTGCACAGAGCCCTGGATAACATAAAGTCCCATTTTCAAAAGGATGTTTTCCAGATTTCCTCCCACTCCAGGCTTTTCTATGGTTCTGTGCTCAGGAGAGTAGCATAGTCAATGGCAAACAAATTGAGACGGCCACGTCCACTATGGACGAAAGTGATCAAGTCTCTGAGATCATCCTTCACATCTTTTCCCTTCAGATAGCTTGTGTGTGCCTTTGTTGTCTAAAGGGATTTTGAGGTCACTGATGTTTCCCACAGTATCCATCCCAGGACTGACCCTGTGGTCATTGTTCTCATGCAGCCTTAGTGGTCAGCCCATGTGGATTTATGAAAACTTTGTCAGATTTTCCCAAAACAGCTCATGATGCATTTTTCAAAAAAAAATTCTTTTTTTTTTCTCCCCCCGAAAGCTCAAGGCTAAATGGTGAAGAGCACATGAAATAGTCATGCAATATGGACAAGTATTTCTCATTCACAGGCAACAGCAGTCAAATTTACTGTGAGAGATGTTTACAAATAAAATGTAGATTTTTCTCTGGAATTGCTGCAAATAGCAGTTTTGTTGAAAATTTTTAATATCAAAAACTTAATGTGATACTTTTGCAATTAAAATTTTTGGAACAAATACCAAAAATAGAAAAGAATCCTGAAAAAAATATTCTCACTTCTTTTATCCTAAGAAGATTGTTCTTGGGGGCTAATACTGAGAAGTGAACATTCTGAGGCTCCTATTCAGCTTGTTCCATCACTGGGTCTTGCTTTACCTAGGAAAGGATTTTTGAGCCTTTTATTATCTTAGGGAAAATGTTAGACCTGCATCTGACTGACCCTTCAATCTCTCGGTGTGACCTTCCAGTGTGTATTCTGGGGAAACTATTTTACATGTAAATGGAATGTTTGTAGGGATTGTGACCATAGCCTGGGCACTACAGTGGTGCAAACACACCTACTTGGTTTTCATGTGCCAATGCTATGCATGCTCAGCTATAGCAGATAGGAAATGTGGAAAGGTTGTGACTTTCAGAAATAAAAATGTATTTTCCTCCATGTCTAATTTTAGTGGCCAGCTGTGACATGGAAAACCTGAAAACTGAACATTTATGAGCTTCTTGTTATTCATTGATGTCTCAGTATTTGAGTAAATTATTTTATTTGGATGTAAGATGACCAATAGAGAATAGCTTTATTGTTATAAAATAAAACAAAACAAAACTAGATTCAAAGGGCAGAAATAGGAAAAATGAGTCAAAGAATGAGTTTGTTACAGATCACATAACCTTAGAGTAGATTCAGAAATTACTACAAAGACTCATAAAAGCAATGATCCATCAAGCATTTCATAATAGTGAGAAGGAAAAGATAAACCTTAAAAAAGATCAACATTTGCACAGATAAGACATCTGTTGACTTCTGCAGAGAAATTAATTCCTTTCTTTATGATACTAACATTAAAAATAAAAGCCCCACTTGAAATCTGGAGATATAGCTGTAAGAAATAGATTCTCATTTGAGAAGCGATAAAGAGAAAGAAGAGAGGTGGCTTCCCACTGGAAGGACAAAGAATTTTAATGCTGACTGACATAAGCCTTCCTACACCTACCAGCTTGTATGATTTTGTGAAATCATTCAAAACAACAATTGCTGTAGAAGGAAAATAGCCAGCTTGCAGACCTCAACAGCCAAATCCTGCCCAGAAAACAAATGTTTCTTTACTACTCAGATGTTCTCAGCAGTCATAGAAATTAGCCAAGAATTTTTGCAGAAGACTAATGTCCTTTTGGGAACAGATCTTGTATTTCAGAAATCAGAGACATTTTCTGCAGACAAAATTAATGATGTTACAAAACATTATTATATTTACTCATGTAGAACTTGATTGATGCAATATGTTCTGAAAGTTCCCATTATATTATTCATAATTATCTTCTTTCGAAGAGCAATGAGATGTTCTGACTATGCAGTTTCCCTTCTGGGAAGAAGTATTTTGTGTCTTGCAACAGTTTTTTTTTTTTAAAAATCTTTATGTACTGAACAATAACACAAAGGGATAATTGTGGTTTAGAATCACTGGAGTCTGTCAGTTCGGATGGGCTGCCTTACTTAAAGCTGTCTCTGCTGCAGAGACACACACCTTGAAATGCAAAGGAGGTTTGGATGTATTTCAGTGTGTTTACACAGTGTAAGCAATCCCAGCAGAGCTGTATCGGTCTGTTCACAACCCTACGGTTTTAATATTGCATTATGAAGTCTCAGAAAACAGAGATGGGTCTTCTCTCTTGTCCCAGAAGAATATGGATTCATATGGAGCCCCATCCCCTTCTTTCATCATCTCTTTTGCTCTTATAGTTTTTTGAGATTCATGTGGCTTTAGCAATGGTTAGTGGGATCAAAATGTTGCATTTTTAGAGTTGCTATTTTCTAGATTTGCACAGCTTTTGGAAACTTTTTTTGGGTTTTTTTTTGGTTTTTTTTTGGTTTTTTTTTTGTGGTTTTGTTTTGTTGTTTGGTTTTTTGTTTTTGTTTTTGTTGTTTTCTTTTTTGTTGTTTGTTTTGGGTTTTTGTTTGGTTGGTTGGTTTTTTGGTTTTTGTTTTTGTTTTGCCAAGAGGTGAAATATAAACCTGGAATGAAAATATCACCTGTTTTTTCCAGAGTCCGAGGCATAGGTAGGCTAAAGCCAGCTTTACCTGTGAGCATTCTGTATAGGGCACTAAACCAGCAATAAGTGGCTAACCAAGGGCTATGGTGAGTGATGTTACCTTTGGTATTTTAATGTTAGTCACTCCTCTATGACAATTTTATCTTCTACCAATTAAGACATTCTTAGCAGTTCTGTGGAGAGCTTCTGTCTCCCTTATCTAATGCTAGTCTTGTGGTTACTGGTATCTAGTTTTGTTTTGTTTTGTCAAAATGTAACAGATTGGATATTGTTACCTCACTCAAAATAACTGTATTTTCTTAATGACTATATTCGTGTTCTCATTCTAGGGTCTTTCTCTTTGATAGTCTGAGATCCCCAGATAGTGCTACTAAGTTGTCTCATGGAAATATGTAGCATAAAGCTATTAGAAATACTAGCTGGGGTCCTGGAAATGATACAGTTGTGCTGTTACAGCACCACAACAGCACTCATCAGCACCATTTTTCAAATTGAGGTATCTGTTATAGCTCCAGGTTCGGAGTTTGACTGTCTCCGCCCAGTGCTATCCTGAAAGAATGAGTAGAGATACTAGTAGTAGCTCTGGTTCCATGAAGGATCAAGGTGTTTGGTTTTTGGACTTTGTTTTGGGACTGGTTTGGAACATGGAGAAGGAAAACATATTGACTAAGAGCACAGAAGCACTCCAAAATAACAAAATCAGCATTCTAGACTCAGCTTGAGTGATTTTCCCGAAGTTATCCCAGGAATCCAAGGAATTAAGTTCCCTCTCCTCTGTCTGTACCCTAGGGACACACATACTAGAAAGATGCTTTTACTATGTTCTGTTTTCTTCCCTCGCTGTGCAGTGTGCAAAGCACGTTGCTGATCGTATTGCTGTGGGGTTCTTTGGACTTTTGTGGTTTACTAGTATTAACAGGATTGTCTGAAAAGGGAAACAGTGCCAGGATTTTCAAGAATTCCAGCATGAACACAAGGGAGTTGGATGGAACATTTCCTCTGCTGTATGTCATGGAGTTTAATGGTGAGCTTTGATGTCCTGGTGTTCAGGCTCCACTTTTGCCATTCAAAGTAGTGAAGCAATACTCAGGTTCAGATTCCAGCTGCAGCATGAAAGTTCTAGCATCTTTCCAGAATTTTAGGAATGTAGAAAAATAGGATTGGCAAGGGCCTCAATAAATCATTTAGGTATCCCCCCGACAAAATCTGTTCGTTCCATAATCTTTCTGACAGCATCAGAAAGTTTTAGGTAATAGCCTGAAACAAAATGAATCAGATAAAAAATCTGATTTACATTGTGGATGAAATTTGCCCTTACACAGATGCCAGCAGAAAACATCCAATTTTCTCCCTTAAACTTGCATTAAGACACAATCCTTTATAATCTTTGTGGGTGGGCAGCTGCTGGCCAGACGGGTTCGATCCAAAAAGGAATGAAAATCTAGTGGGAAAGAGCCTTTTACATTTTAGCCCACAATGTGGTGTGCTTGAGTTAGTATTTTTTTTCTAATGGATGAAACTTTCTTTACCTCATAAATTATGCATTTCCACTTTGCTGTCAGTATAACAAGTCAAACTGAGGTTAACGTATGAATGATTAGCCCATAGCTGGGCATAGGATGGAGAACTGTAATTCAGAGCTGCTCAGGCTCTTGGATTTTAAAGTAAATGTGCCAATACCTTAAAGTTTCCTGGTTTCATCTAATAACAATTTTCTAGAAGAGGTAAGAATATTTAATTCCAGAATTAGTCTGCTGCAAATGCACTTGAACTGTATTCAGAAAGATTAAGCACTATTCATTTTTATGTCTGCTTGGCTCTCTGCTTTCTTATTTTGGAGACTACATCTGCGGTTGCAGGTATAATATGTTTTTAATAATAATAATTTTCCATTTGAACATACTCAGACTTTAAAGAGCACTCATAATTTTGAAATAAAAAAGCTGTGTTAAGGATCCTAGAGGGACAGGAAGGGAGGGTGATATAAATAATTATAATATTCACTCCTGTACCTTTGAAAATTCATACCAGCTAAGAATCTACTTATTTCCCCTTCTCTGAAGAACATTAAGATAAATTGGCAGCAAGTTTGAAACTTCTCTAGGAGCCTTTGTGTTCCAGGAACATGGATAGATGGTAAATGTTCTCCTTCACCATGAACATGCATTTACATTTATAGCAGAGATAAAGTATAATATTTGGGTGGGAAAGTACAGCAACTATACTGTTTATTTAAAGTCATATCAGGCTTGGAGAATACAATATACCACATTTTATAGTAGTGCAAACAAATCCTAACAAGACTTTAAATAACTACATTACATTCTTTGGGCAGAAAAGGCATCCTTCCTAAAGATTTGGAAGTGTAGGAAAGAATATATATATATATATATATTTTTTTTTTTTTTTTCATAACTCACAGAGCTCGTTAAACTGGACTTTTAATATAAAATACTTTCTTCATGTAGTACTCACAAATGATGAAATGCAGCTGTCCAAATGGAACAGCTTAGACATAAAACCACCTGCTAGTCTTTGGAGTCGTTATGTTGTAACTTCCCCAAATGTGTTTATTATTTTAATGCTATAGGTATGGTGAGTGGAGGTTTCCCTAAAGGGGGGTCACAGGAATAATTGTGTTTCATTGTGAAGTGGATGGAAGGCAGCTGTGGTAAATGGAAGTAAATTCGGGTTATTATTTCTATCAAATATGTATGCAGCAAAGCCTCCTTTAATATATTTGGGAAAATGCAGGCAAGAGCTTCTCGATTTCTTTGTGGCACATGGTTACCTCAAGGGGAAAGGAGCAAGTACAGTTACTGTAACTAACACCTGTTCCATTTTATAAGCTCAGGAAAGCCTGGAAAGAAAAGCTGTCTAGGGTTTCAAGCAGCCATCTCAACATAGATTTCTATGAAGAATTACATATAAATTATGACTGCGCCTGGAAGCTAATGAGAAAAAAAGAGTTGCCAATGGGAAATCATTACCTCTTAGTTGTATAATTCTTCTAAAATAAATTAAGATGTTCCACACACTAAATGCTTTGCCTTGTTAAGACTTGTATTTTATTATTTGTCGAAGCTACTGCACTAGAGCAAAGTGACTATCGAGTTTCCTGACACTGATCTCTGCTCTCCAGTGTATAAAACCCTGCATACTTTTCCTGTGATATAAAGAGTGGAGCTATAAATACTTGAAAGCTAACATTATAGTGAAAGCTTGTAAAGTATTGCTATGATTTGAATTTGGGCTATTATAAAACTGGTTTGAGAAAACCAGTTTGGTGGAGTATTTTGGAAAGCAACAGAGACAGTTAAAAACTGCCATTTATTCCTTTTCCTTGCTCACTTCACTGAGTTGCAAGGTTAGAGCCATACCCCAAATTTGTTCATCTCTGGAACATCCAAGTAACACTCAGAATCCCTTATTAATTGAGTGCACTATTCTGTTTCTGGATTTGTCCCATCACCAACCTTCAGAAGTAGAACCTTCCTCTGGAATCCTCAGGGGGATCAAAGTGGGAATTTTTATTTTTTTATTTTTATTTTTTAATGTAAAATGTTGTACTGTCTGGCCTGCAAGTACAGGGGGCAGTTGCTAAAGCAATTCAGTCTGGTGGGGCAGTGTGTGGTAAAAGTGCACTTTGACACTGACCATGCTGGGAAATGATTGGCAGCAGAGATGTTGCTTTTCTGTAATGAAAAGAGCACTCATGCAAGGATTCATTTACAGATTAATTTGCCAAATTTCTGCTGATTAAATATTTCCTCACTAAACCTTTTACCCATCTGTTTTTCTGGATGTCTTTAAATACTACCAGTTTCACTTTAAAATATGCAGTCAGCTGATTTCTCATCCACATACTGGTTTCTAGAGGGAAGAGAATATACTGATCATTTGCAAGCACTCAATCTGATCCATTTCTCCAGGTCTTCTTACCCAGCATAGATTAACACCAGAGAAATTCAAGAATATTTTGTGTGTACACTGTTAGTGCAGAGAAATACAAAAGACTATCAGAGTAATAAGAAATCAAATAGTCAATCAGAATGTTTGATTTCACTCTTTTTGTAAGGAAGATACAAGTACTTATGGCACCTTAACACAGACTGAGACTTAAAATATGATGGAATTCATGTAATTCTTTTTACTGGACCGGAGCAGTAGTGGAGATTTCTTAGATTCAGATTTAGCTTTGGAGACTGAAAATCTAACTACTCAAGGTGGAATAAATTCAGTATTAAGAAATAAAATTGTTCCTGGGATGCTAAGGTTTTAATTAGTATTGGACTGACAGCTTTGGCTTCCAGTTATACTTTATCACTACTTTTTATTACTTTTTTCTTTTTATCCTCGTCTTTGTAGATCATTTAAAATTATAAAAAATGCAGAAAAATACCTATAATGTGGTATTTATGATATTCATACATTAAAACTAAATATAGACACCTGAGCACTTTAGAGTAATTTAATTAGATCTTTTGTATTATATTTAGATTATTTTATATTTTTAATTTGTGAAGGGACAGAAATAAGTTATCAGAATTTTTTAATGAGCATCATGACCCAGCATAATTTTCTTTATCACTTGGATTATTTAAATTTCCCAGGTTACATGTAGTGCTTGTGTAGAAGTAATGCAAATTTAGTCTGAGCCAAATGCAACAGAACTGCATTTGTTTCTTGTGGACTTTCAAAAATAAACAGTATAAACTGCGAAAAGCAAAAACACAGGTATTGACTGTAATACTGCACTCCTGAGGTCAAGAAGGGGTTGACTGTGCATTTTTCCAAAGCAGAGACTAGTTTTTTTTGTTTTATTTTTCACTATGGTTCTTACAATTAAGCTTTTAAGTTTTGCATTTTCTCCTAAACGTGTTGAAATTATTTGACTCAGCCTCTCAATACCACTTTCTACCCTACGAGATAGATCACAGGTGGAAAAGAGTAAAGCACTGAGAAAAGTGGCTGGGGGCAAAAGGCTGTGCTGGACACAGGTGTGTCCTCCTGCTGAGAGCCTCTTTGCCTTTGCCCTCCCTCCTGCAACAGAGAGAAGGTGCAGTGCTCAGCTAAGAGACTGAAGATGGCAGAGGCTACCTGGCAACAAGGTGAGGGAGCATCACGAGACATTAAGAACTGCTTCACATAAGAATTTTAATTTTCCCAAGGTACTGCAAAGCTCTTAGGACTTTGCCATTTGAGCCCTGACTGTGTGGGATGAGCCCAGAACCTTTTGTTCTGCCATCAGCTGTGCCTCCCCCTCAGGTGTTTTCAATCTCATTCAAATTACCCCTCCCAGGCAATTGCCTACGGAGCGGAGCATCAGTCACTGTTGGAGAGAGAGCTGCGGAAGGACTAGGAATGACGGAAAATGAGGGAAAGCGCTTGTATTTCAGAACTGATATTACTGGTAAGGAGATTAAAAAATTGAGCTAAATGCTTGGGACAGGGTGTTAAAACTGTTCTTCAAGTATTTGTATCTCAACAAAATGAGATTTTTCTTTGTTTATGAGTATGCACTGGTACAAATAGAATTACTGTAAAATAATATTGTCTGAAAGGCTGATATAATTATTTTACATATTTTTCAAAGTTTAGTTTGGAGGATTTTAGTGAGTTTTCCACATATTATCAAAATGTGATGAATTCTTTGCCCTGTGCTCCCTTCCCCTTCAAATTTTGCAGAAGTAAAAATAACTAAGATGGATCCTTAGAAAACCTTAAATGTGTAATTTTGCCCACATTCCATTAGAAAATAAGCTTTCATTTTTAAGAAGGAAATGTGGAGTGTCTAAAGATAAATTCTTACTAAATGCTCAGGCCCAAAATTTTCAGAGAAAGTGGCAGCTGTGTTTGCTTTCCTGTCTATATATGACTGTATATGTTTCCATGTGTGTGCTTACAGTTAGTATGTTATAAAATTCTTGAGGATATTGCAGTAAGGAGTGTAGTTACGTGGCAACAAAAAGATGAGGAAGAGCCCAGAAACAGTGAATTGATGTTGCTTTTTAGGCAGTTGAACCTTTGAGTATTGAAAATGCATTCATATTGTAGTGTTTGTAGGAAGAGATGTGATTTAGAACTTACCATTCCTTAGCATTTTTTGTTTGGAGAAAAACAGTATCCAAATCTGTTGTGCAATTTGCCACAATTGTTTTAATTTCTAGCCAAATTAAATGTGCTTAAACTTTGAAATTTTCTTTTAACTTCCGTTTCTATGTGGTTTTTGATTGTTTGCATTACAGGAATGTGCACAGTATGTTTTAGGTAGGCTTTTTGTGGAACACTAATAATCTGTGTGGACTAGAAAGCAGTGAAGATAAAACACATGGTCATAAAAGTGCACTCTGCAATAGTCTTGTTGCTCTCCTATTCCATTAGTTTCTGCTTAGCCAGCATTTCTAATCCTGGGGTCCCAAGATGAGGTACAGCTGTGAGAAGTTGTGCAGGTCATTTCTCTGCTCTCTGTGTGTCCTTAGGAAGATGAGTAATTAAGGACTAAGTGAGAACACCTGTGTCAGGCCTGCAGTCGCTGCTCTAGGAGAGGCAAATGGCAGGTGCTGGAGCTTGTATACCTGGCCCCTCCCTGCAAACCGTTCTGCTCTGTGCTGCCAGAGCCATCGGCTTAAGGGGTAACTATTTGTTTTGTTTTCTGTCTTTGTAAGAGTTTCCCGAGAGACTTTGTTTGCTATTTTTCTTAAGCTGAACCAAAGGTAAGTCTTCTTTGTTACGGCAGAAATTCGGTTCATTATGTGTTTAAGAAACTGCCTGCTGAATTATGTCTGTGTGCAGCCTGAAATGATTCTACTGCAGGTTCAGAGGATGGCAAACAGCAATGAAAAGTGTACTTTATTGCCAACAATCACATGTTTTCTGTATCACCTGAAAGCTTTATGTAAAACTGTGTATTTCCCTTGTCAAGCTGCAGATATTTTGATATCCACTTGTGTTAAGCAATTTAAATAAGGAATGATAGTCAACTTGGTCATGAATCACCTCTAAGTTGTCAAGCTTGTCATTCTTGCAGGTGTTTAGCCATGAAAGTTTTGAGGGCCAAATTGATCACCAGCTATATAGTCATACTGCAGGAGTTTTTTAGTTTTGTCAGAGTTTATCAGATTAATTCTCAATATCTGTAACTGAATCAGTTCTTGTTTACTTCTTCTTTGTTCTGTATTACAGTCTTTTTCTGTTGAATTCTGTTTCCTAATCACTTTGCTATTACCACTCCCCTATTTTTCACTTTATTTGTGTCTGTATTTGGTTGCTTATGCCCTTTTCTGTCTTACTGCAGAACTGAGCATCCTTAGAAGAGTTGCATTTCTTGGCTATTGTTTCAACCCCTGCTCTGGTTTCTCCTGCTGTAGCTTGGTGTGGTTGGTTATGTACATCAGAACCCTGCTAACGTGATAACATGTGCTGACTTCCTACAAAAGCTCAGGATCAGTTTTCCATGGTCCCAGTTGGTTTTAATGGAAGAATGAGTTACGGCTGTGGCATTGCTTTCCTGTAATTCCTGCTGGTACATGGATCCAACACTGCTGGCTGACAGCAAAATTTTATTAGAAAAGCGCCTTTGTCAGAAAACTAGCAAAATAACAGTAGTTTTGAACAGTTCTGGTCTCATCTCATGTCTCTGATTTCCCGAGCAGTTATTAGATTTGGCAGATAGTCTGGCCTTAGGGATATGTAGTTCCTTCTGGGATGAAGAGAGATCGGACTTTTCTCATATTAGGGATATGCATGAGATGATACTCATTGCAAAGTTCATTTCATATGTATTGTAAATATGAGCTTCTTTCACACTCCCTGACAGAACAGTGGCTGTTCTTGGAAGGTTTGTGTCAGGCCAAGTACTAGGTTGTTACATGCCTTTGCATTTTGTCTGGTCTTTAAGTAACCCTTTGTTAAAAAGGTTTGACTTGATTATCTCAGAGGTCTCTTCCAACCCAGCTGATTCTATGATTCTTTCTAGCACAAATAACTTTGTTGATGGAAAAGATGATACTTCAGTTTGGAGAACTGTGTAAAATGAACGATGTCCCTGATGACAAGGAACTTTTAACAAATGTCATGTATTAACAATAACTTGATAGCAGAACAAAGGTTCTGTGAAATATAATCCCATGGAAGCTCTTGATTTTTCATTTCTAATTGTTGTAACTGTATCTGACAATGTAATGTAAATGGTCCCATTCTAAACACTTTAAACACGGACACTGAAGCAGCGAGGGCAGGCTGGTCAGTTGAGAGAATCGCTATGTGACTTGAATAAACTTGAACAATTTGAGTAGAACTGCCGAAACAACAATACATTTCCCTTGAAGGCTGTTCACATTAATCTAATACTCATCCCAGAGCTTTAAACCTTTGCAATGATCAGTTTATGTTTATAAAGTTTATAGTTGTTGGACAGAATCTGCTCCTTTTAAGTTTTACTGTTCCATAACAGTGAAGTGTAACCATGCACATGCTTTGCCAGCCAGTTATGTCACCTTCTAGACACAGCTGAAGTTTTTCTCTTGTGTTTGCAGTCACATCAGTGATGACAGATGTTGTCTTTTCCATATTTATATTGAGATCAGGTGACCACAGACTCTAATTTTCATAATGAATATTTCCCTGCAACAAATGTCAGATTGACCTAAGAATGTTTTTATTCTATACTTCTTGGCTTTATTTTCTCAAACTAGCTGGATAAGAGTAATTTCATTTGTAATTAGTATAAATCATGTGCTATCCCTTATATTCCCCCATGAATGCTTGAGGAAAAACATAAGGTTGGACAGTGATGGAGCAGTGAGGACTGGCTGCTCCCCGGGACACCGTGAGCCAGGAGCAGAGGGTGGTGACACAGACAGCAGTGCCCGAGTGAGGGGGACCAGGGGCAGAGGGGTGGCCAGGCACTGATCCTGAGACAAGGCCAGGCTGGGATGTCAGCCTGCAAGTGGGCTGGACCAGCAGGGCCCTGGGCTGCCCCAGGGCAGGAGGTGTAGCTCCAGTTGGGAGCACATGACAGAGGCTCAGCTCAAAAGCAGCTCTCCCGGGAAGGGGTTTGAGCCCCGGCTGCACGGCCAGAGAGGGAGTGGGACAGGCTGCAGCTGCTCTGCCTCCCCTGGCCCCCAGCCCAGGCTCACAAGCCTCCACCAGGGATGCTCCTAAGGCTCTTTCATAAGTTTTGCTGTCTTCAAACTTTTAAGACTTGTGGAACACTGTTATATTTACTTTTTCCATTCTCTAGTAATGTTTCTAAATCCATATTTAGAATCTTAATTTTTAGGGTTTTTTTTAAGACTATTGGAGACTGAAGGTCCTTGACAAAATTGGATGAATGTTATGAATGTTTATGGAGTGACTTCTGTTTTACCCCTCTCAAGTTGTTTTCCTGTTGCACTGCTACTTGAAGCATTGTCACCTGAGGCATGACCCGTGCCAAGTGACATGTGAATTATCTTTTGTTTATTCTGTGTTCCATTTTATTGATATTAAGTAGCAGCATCTGTGGGAAATGTCACCAGCTGTGCAGAGGAACAAGGCCATAATGCAGGGCTTGTTTTCTCTGACATGTTCTGTTTAGTTCCATGAGATGCCTTTCTTGCAGCAAAGCTGTCTTAAGTTTTGTGATCACAGTTCCCCTTGCTTCAGCTCTGCCAGACCAATGGTTTTTGTAGAACTTTGAAAACTGAATGCCTCAGTTAATTCACAGTGGAAACAACAAATCAAGAAAGAGGATTTAATTATTTTTTAACTGTAACATTTTAGGTGTTTAATTATATTAGTTATTCTGGCATAAATGAGAAGGGGAAAAATAATGGGGTGAATGTGGGAAGGCTGTGAGCATCAGGGAAGGTTACTGAAGCCAGCATTTCAACTATCTACCTGCTGGGTGCATGAGCATTTAATTTTGAAGCACTCAGTGCAGTACCAGTTTAGGGCATTCTCTCTGTCTCCCAACTCTGTCCTTGCTGCTCCCTCTGTTACCGGGTGTGCCAACACTTCCATCGAAATGAACTGGCTTAAGGGGAGCAGGGACTGTGTGGAGGGCAGGAGTAACTTGGGATGATTTCCCCCCTGTTTCCTGTTGTGAAACCATCTATCTGGAATGCACCAAATTAACCGTGAAGCACTAATTGTATGGTCAGCATGGCAAGACCATATTTCATGTCAGTCATAGATTCTTGATCATATTTCTGATGTGACAAAAATCTCTGTTTAGGAGAAATGTGAATAACCATTTAGAGAGGTTTTTAACTTAGCTTTCTGCATGTTTTACTTGGTCCGATGTTTTGAGGTGACCAGTGTCTCATTGCCCACAAAAGTAAACAGTGTAACAGAAAAAACTCACATTTCTCTCCCGGGCTCATTTTAGCCTTTCCCTCAGCAGGTGGTATTTGCTTTAACTACAGAACTTACATGTCCAAAGAACTTCAAATCTGTCAGCTGTCATTCTTACTTTTTTCCTCCACATTGCATACATAATTTCTCAATACAAACACTGTAAATCTTCTGGATTATATTTCTGCTTGTGTAATGTAAGGCTGGTAACTGAGATTGTACGTATTGTGCAAAATAAGACACAGAACAACAACAAATGCACCATATTTTATTAGTAACATAAATTTCCCTGTTCTGTGTTAAGAACCTAATTTATCAAGCCTTTAGGTTTATTTTAAAAAAGGGTGTTTGGAAGCTTTCAGTAATTCAGTGCACGGCACTTGATACAATTGTCAGTCCTTTTATCTGCATAAACAGTTTAATGACTACAAGGGTGAGACAAATGGGGATTTAGTACTGCAGTTCCAAGTTCCTTTGCTATTGTTGGCTCCCAGCCCGAGTAGCATGGAATAAACATGCAGGATTTCTCTCCTTATTCCTGGCATTTGATAAAAGGGGCTCCAAACTGATTTTTACAGCTAGCAAGCAGTTTGATGACCCACTGGAATTCTTAAAATTGTATGCCATTCCTAATGGAGCAGCAGTATGGATTTACTTATGCTTACTGTCTTGCAGAGGGTGATTACTGCCTGTTAATTTTACTGTGACCTTATCTAAACATTGTAAAAGCTCAAAATAAAGCAACAAAACCAGCTACCTTTATGCTTCTCAGCTTTTGGGGTGTATTTTTAGAGGCTAAGCATTATACAAAAACATTACAGAAAATTACTCTAAGAATAAGTTGTGCACCTCTGTCATGAGTTGACATTGCTAAAGTATTTAAGATGTTTGCTTCACAGTTCAGTCCTGATCACAGAGCTGTAATCTCCAAAAGGGCATACAAAACTTCCCTTGCCTAGTTGCAGTCACGACTATATTTGAATGCAATGAACTGTCAGTCTCTCTATGTGGATGAAAATAATAGAGGATCCAAAGCATATGAACTTCACAAAAAGTATCCTAAATTATCACTGGTGATCTACTAGATTATTTTATTATAGATTTTTGAGGATGCATGATATTCAACAACAATGTAAATGTAGATTTTCCAGAATGTCCATGCTCCACTTTTCTAGTCATTGGCTACTGGAATTATGTGGAACTAACGTAGATATTTAAAATGCTTTTCCACAGTCAGTGTTTTGGATTGAAAGAGACAACCTTGAAAATGAGCAATTGTGTGTTTCTTGTCATCTGGAAAACACCTTAACTAAAACAGGACTGTAAATGTTACATGACAGAATGTAGCAGAATGCCCTCTCTGGCCTCTTGTCACACTGTTCAGAGGAGTTACATGCTACATCCCAGGTGGTTTTAGTTTCTAGGGTTAAATTAGTCCTTATTTCCTAATTAGATTTATTCCCAGAAGGTAAATTTATTGTGCATCGCCAACTTCCAAGATACACAGTCCAAGCCACCATTGAGAAGTGTGTTCTTCTCTTCTC
This sequence comes from Scytalopus superciliaris, assembly GCA_013400415.1. Lineage (NCBI taxonomy): Eukaryota > Metazoa > Chordata > Aves > Passeriformes > Rhinocryptidae > Scytalopus > Scytalopus superciliaris. The sequence goes on along the minus strand of VXBX01001890.1, from coordinate 951,570 downwards.
CAAGTATTAATTAGTAAAACTGGGGGTGCACTGAGGTGATAAACATGTTGGTTTGGATTTCATTTAAGGATCAAATTTTAGTGCAGGGAGTTAGAATGACTGTCAGAAAAGAATTCTGAAGTCTTTGCACTCCTGCCCTTCCCTTAAACTAAGCAGCATCTGGCACTGGGTTTGTACTGTCACTCTGAAGTTTTGTCTTGGGGTTAAAATGACAAGTAAAAAGGTAAAACATGTAGAAAAGTTAATCATTGACAAAGTCACTAGTTACAGGATCATTGAGAAACTACTGTCAGCCCAAAATTTTGAGGTTTTTTTTTTTTCTCCCAGCACTCATAGTATTAAAGAAATTAATTTTTTTTTTATATGAAAACTTGAGAAATTTTTGCACATCTGCAATTCAGTTATTGAATTGCCATTGTGTGAAATTGGGCCAGGTTTCTACCCTGTGTGTTATTGATATGTAGGCAAGTCCAGCTAATAAACAGACAGGGCTATCCTGGTTCTGTGTAAATTTTCCAATCTTTTGTCACTTTGTTATTCGTCTTTGAGAATGTGTTCCTCTAGTGTAAACCCTGCCAGTGTTCATACAGGACTTCAGAGTCACACTTGCAAAAAATCAGAGAACATAGCAAAAGACAATACAAGAATCTATTACATATATTGATCTGCTCAACAACTGAAATTTGTACTTTTCCTACCTTTTAAGTTGGGATAATTTCCTAAGCTGATATTGCCTCATCATTGAACCTTGGGTAACCTTCCCTCTTAATTAACTTTGAGCAAGCATGTAAGCCTACAGATTAATTTTTATTTCTGAGTGTACTTTACTGTCTGCCAGAAGAAACATTTAATTTCCTGATGACAGGAAGTCCTCTTTGAGCAAAAAATCCCATTCTTTCTGTTGTTAGTATGAAGTCTGATAACTAATTACTTTCTCAATCATGTACAAACAAAACCTCTGTGAATTTGAATGAAATAAATACATAGAGGAAATGCTGACAATCGCCAGCTCTTATTCTTAACACCAATATAATAATCTAGACTGAAAGGCAAAGAGCATTGCTAGAATTGGTAAAACACTGTTTTGAAGAAGCATAAAAGTCTTATATTTCCAAAATGGATAACCCATCTCAGAAGCATTTGCAAGTTTAAATGTATCACAGCCTCCAAAGAGCGAATCGCTGTTTGTCAGTGGGTGTTCAGTGTCTTGACTTCTGGCAAACAGCGTAAAATTGGAGGCTGGCTCCGTGTCAACTTCTGCTGATGGAATCTGCAATAGCTTCCTATAGATAGCAGTCAGTAAAGCCTCTGTAATATAAGCTGCTGCCTAATAAAACGTGAAATCCCTTCTTGCCAGTGCCAAGTATGACAATTTAGTGACTTGAGCCAGCTCTAAGCTTTGCCTTTTGCTCTTGATAAATGTTGATGTCTCTTCTTGTTTAACTTCATTTCTTCGGGGCTCCCAGATCTTGTCTTGCTGCTTGTACCCTGCTTGTCTGTCACTTGGCTGACATCTGCAGAAATTCGTAGGCCAATATCTTCTATAGAAACACACATTTTTAGTAGCTTTAAGCAAAATGTTAAGTATTTCAGTATGAGGTTGCACCTTATCCATTGAAGTCTTTCTTCTACAGGCAAATCCTCTTTTTCTTAAAGGCAGTAGAAAGACTGCCATGACTCTTAGAAAAAGTGATTTTCGTTCCTTTTTTTCCTAGTTGTGGGTGGGTTGTTGTTGTGGTTTTTGGGTTTTTTTTTAATGCATTTGCACCTTTGGAGTTTTTGGTCCATCATCCTCCTTATCCTCTATGCAAGGAGTTTCAGTGCAGGCAGAATTTATATTCACTGACAATGATTAATTCAAACAAAACATGAAACTGGCTGTATTATCCTCTTAGAGCAACTGGATTGGAGACAAATGCTAACTGAATGAGTATTAGTTTATTTCTCAGCTCTTTCATACAGATCTTTCCCTTTGAGAAAATTTCCCTTTCTGTTCCTCTATGCCTAAACAGGAGTGAGCAAAGACTACTTAGTTTTTCATCTTTGGCCTGAATACAGAAATATTTTTCATGTGTTATTTTTCTTGAGATAAGTAGGAAAGAAATGAAAGGAACCAGTGTCTCATGTGGAGTAATCTTTAGAAACTGTGCTAGGAACTGAAATACTGAGTGATGTCTCCAAGTATCAGTGGGAGCTTCTCTTGAAATGCACTGACATGGGGAACAAACATTGACAGCACGCAGAGGAAAAGACGAGTGACAGTAGAAGGCCTATGCAAAAATTAAAATGATGCAGCTAATCAGATCTTGAGAATGTGTATTTTTTTCAGGTGTCAGGAGTTTGTCTTAAGCTATTTGGTTTCTATAGATAATATCTGTTCTGGCACTTTGCAGCTGCTTCTAAAAAAGTAGAAAAATCAAAGATAAAAAATAAGTTCAAAATTATCAAAGTGTTGCTTTATTCATGCTTTGTCATTGACCATCTGCTTCAGAACTGTCCAATGGGAATGGGTAGAATTTGACTCCAAACTAATAACAATAAAATTCACATAAATTCAACAGGGTTTTATTATCCATTGCTGATGTGGATCCAAGCAAATTATTGAAATACTAAATATGAGTTATTTATTCATGATGGGTAAATAAGAAAGGGATGTTTAAGGGACTGATTGATTTGGAAAAAAGTGTAGGAGTTTCAAAAGGTGAAACTTTAAAGATGGAGTTGATGGGATTACATAAATGTTAAATATTGGTCCAAAAATGAATCCTATCGAACTCTGGTGGAAAAAAATGCTACCTGGATACTTAGGATAGAGAAACAAGTGAGATGTTATCTTAGAAGAGAGTTCATGTGTAAAGCTACATCATGAATTCTTGAGTTAAAACATTTACAAAAATATTAAAAAAAGCTATAAAATAAAATGTTCATGATTTCAGTGGATTTTATAGTTATTTTAAGCATGAACATGGTGGTAGTAGTTTGGATGCATTCAGAAGGAGCCATCGTTCATCGTTGTTCTTTAATTCTGAGCTACACTGTGATTTTAAATGCTGCATGGAATCGGTGGAGGAACACACATTGCTTGTGTCTGCAGTGCCCTGTGAAACAAATCAAAGCTTTTTACTTGTATTGGCTTCTTTGGTTTGTTTGGTTTTTGTTTTGTTTTTTTTTTTTTTTTTTTTTTTTTTTTTTTTTTTTTTNTTTTTTTTTTTTTTTTTTTCTGAGTGGGACCAGTGAAGAGGAAAAGCATTTCAATCAGAGTAAATTGTTAATAAATTCCTTCCCAGGAAGCTTTTGAAACACACTTATCTGTGTGGAGTAGTGCTTATCCAGGCTGAGTGGCCAAGGAGAAACAAATTTGCAGTTATGGAAGCAGCTGATAAATGGTAATTGTGGTGTTGCAAAATTCTCATTTTGATGCAGGGAATTATTTTTCTACAGTTCACTCTAGTCAAAGGAGTTATTTCTGGAGTAAAGAATTGAGGCTGATTGCAGTTTGAAATGTATAATAAATGCTGTTCATCCTTTATTATTTAATATAATTGTATAAACTGAAGGCTGGGTGACTTCAAGTTGTCCCATGATAAAGATATAGAGTAGCCTGAAGTGGTTTTATTGAAAAGAGAAATCAAATCAGGACCATCTTGTTTTGATCTCCTATTATGTTATGCTTTCTTCTGGTTATGTTTCCAGTGTTTCACTGAAAAATCAGCATTTATTGCCTACTTCCGAACAGTAAATATATAATTTAATTCAGAATGTAGGAGTTATGAACATCATTGTAATCTAGGAATTCCATTATTACACAGTAGCATCTGAATGTGTCCTAAGCTCACCTACAAATTAAGGTTTCTGTCATACATTTCCACCAGCCAGTAAAGAGAATACAACTGAGAAATTGGGTGGATGAACATTAAGATACATTAGATGAGTTAGGTAGAAAAGTAAAATGTCTCTTGTAGGAAAAACATCACTGAAATATAAAGCATTTTTGGATACCACAGGAGTAATTTATTTTTTCATTATTATTATTTTTCTACACTAATTGATATTTTTCTTACTAGACTATTGTTATTAGAGAAAGAAGAAGTTGCTCCTGAAATCCAAAGCCAGACTACTTGACGTAAATCCTGAAGTTCAGGGTAAATAGAATCATGTCCTACCTGACATAAAAACCTCAGTGTAATGTAGATACCTTATATATTATAATTTACATTCTGAAGGGATTGTTTGAGCCACTTCTGGACATGACCATAACAAGGTATCAAATATATGGTACAACTCTCCTCAAAAATCCCATTTATCTGAACACCTCAGCAATAAGTTCTTTTTTGACTCTGAGTTTTTCAGATTCATGTGTTCAGGTTGGGTGTCCCCTGAGAAACAAGTTTTCATTAGTATTTCCTGTTTTTAGAATTACTGGAAGTTTTGAACCTTTCTCACAGTACATCACAGTTCTGACTCAAAAAATCCCAAACTAGAGACTGAGAGGGTACAGACAAACAAAAGTAATATTTAGGCTTCTTGTAAATCTTTGCTTACTAAAGGCACCAATGACCAGAGTTAAGCAATACCTGTTGTAATTCAAAAAAATAAACTATATAGGATGGGAAGAATGATCCAGCATAGTGAGACATCTCTGGGTATGCATGGCCCTTGTAGTCAGGGCCCCCATAGGTAAGGAGCAGAGGGGTAAGAGGAGGGCAGAAGGTGGAAAAAACACTCAACATGAAAAATGTTGCCTTTGCTAGATTAGCAGCGTCATGGCAGAGCAGTCCAACAGTCTTATGTCTGTTCTAGGCCTCCCTATAATTCAGTTTATTCAGGATGTCAATTTTACACTTTAAAAAGAGGGATACTATATTCTAACTTGGTTGGACTGTTGTGAGGATCAANAAACACCCAACAAACCTCCTAGTGTTTACCATTTTTATGAAAAACATTTCGTAAAATTTGGCAATATCTGAGATTTTAAAGACAATGATTGCAGGGTGAAAAACTGAGGGAAGTTACATGTTTTTTTCTAGATTCTAGACTAACTTTTCTTGGATTACAGGTAGAACTTAGGTCAGGAAAAATTAAAAGAACATCATATGGCAATCAACTGTGCTTTATTAAGATATNAATGATCCAGCATAGTGAGACATCTCTGGGTATGCATGGCCCTTGTAGTCAGGGCCCCCATAGGTAAGGAGCAGAGGGGTAAGAGGAGGGCAGAAGGTGGAAAAAACACTCAACATGAAAAATGTTGCCTTTGCTAGATTAGCAGCATCATGGCAGAGCAGTCCAACAGTCTTCTGTTTGTTCTAGGCCTCCCTATAATTCAGTTTATTCAGGATGTCAATTTTACACTTTAAAAAGAGGGATACTATATTCTAACTTGGTTGGACTGTTGTGAGGATCAAGTGTATTGAGTTTCAGAAAAAAACTGTTATGCTACAGTGTTGGCTGAACTTGGTGGTAATTGTAAAGAGCACTAATCTGGACTACCAGTTTAAAAATCATAGATAATGGGATTTACACAGGCAGCTTTCANCTGTGATCAATTCCCTTTTGGCATTATTATTATCCTCCTGGCTTCATCTGATAAATGTTAAGCTTTTTTATTCTTTTTTTAATAATAAAATTTTTTGTTGGTTGGTTTTTACCGGAAACGAAACTACAAATGCTTTTAGGAGCAGCCTTATGGTTTCAAAGCAGAATCAATCACAATACCTGCTTTAGGATATTTTGTCCCCACTGAAATAAGTGTCAAAACCCACCAGAATTTCTCCCTATTTCTCCCTATGTCAATATATAAAACATATTAAGTAGCTAGTGGTTCTGTAATGCTTCCCTGAATATTGGGACTAAAATACTGGGGGCAAACAGTTACTTCTTACTGGTTCCCCAGCAGGGGTATTTTCATGTTTTTTTTGGTTGGTTGGTGTTTTTTTTTTTTGTTTTATTTTTAAACAAGAAAAGTCTAACATGTTTACAGATACTGGGAACATAGAGGGAATTAACTGTGTAGAGAGAATAAGTGGTTAACAATTTTCATTATTTTAAGAAGATCATTAATTCCGTTGTGGATTTGATGTCTGTTACTTTAGTCAAAAAGCTGAAATTGTTTTCCTTGGCATTGCCTCCATGTGAGACTGTTTTTTCATACATCTGAAAGCTAAGCTGTCTGTAACAATCCAGTGCATTAGACATGTAATTGTCATGAACAGAACCTTCCTCATGACCAAAAGGCTGCCTGCTGTTGGAAAATTGGAACAAGGTGTTGGGAATCATAGAAACACCTGCAAGGAGAAAACCCATCATAGTCAATTAGTCCTCATAGCAAGGAAAACATAATCTGGGTGGATAGGATGAAGAATTGGGCAAACTTAAATGTTAACAGATGTGGCAGTAATTGTTCTGATATATAACAGATTTGTAATAATTACATAAATTTATTTCTTTTATATTTAGAAATGGATTAAAGGTTAAAGAAACCCAAGTGAAAGATATGGGGGAATTAATTTTTATATTGATTGGTCCATTTTTCTTAGAAGCTCTTCATTATCCCTTTGCTCACCTTTGAAAAAGCTGTTCCATCAGTTACACTTTGGGGGTTCCACCATGAAGGTGTATATTGTTTGTGAGAGAACTGCTTTTAAGGAAAAATACCACTTTCTACATTTTTAGGGTTACAGGCATGCCCGAATGCTTTATTTTTTCAAGTTGATACTCCTACCCCCTTTTTGCTCCGTCTTTGCCCCACTCGATGTCAAATGTCCCACAAGGGAACAGAAGCTACAGGAATTGCTGATGCCATGATATCTGGAAGGTGACTTACTACACGTAATAAAGGAATCAGAAACACCATTGCAAAACCATTTAAGTGTAAAATCCTATTTGAGAAGTTTAGCCACTGTTGGTGGTTTTCTTTTTTTGGTATTTGGTTTTTTTTATATTAAAATAAGAAATGCTGGACCAACTCCTGGCAACACACTGTTCTGGGTTTCCTATGGCATCTGACAAATTAATGTATCTGAAAGGAAAAGAGGGTGGGATGCATTTAATGCTCATGATTCTCATAACTGTGAAGTCTACAAGCCACTAAGCATCAAGCAAAATGAAAAGGTAAAGGAATAAGATGGTGCAAAAGGCATAAATTTGAAATAGTTACTCTGTTTTTCCTTCATGGTATTTTCACATTCAAAATACTTCAGATTTTTCAAGTTTCATATCAAATTTTTAAGGCTCTATTTTCCAGAAAGCATTTTACTTTTAAGGATAACTTGCTGTAGGAATTATCAGTGGATGATCCATAATGCTGACTGAATAGTAAAGTTGAAGACGTTCCATAATTCCCAGCTCCTTTGCTGGAGAAAATGTTACCTTCATGTGACATTTTGAGGAAGAATTGAAGGTGATGAACAGGGTTGCACTTTGATTCCTTATAGTTCTTGTAGCAGCCACAGGAGTTCAAATTCTCTCAGCCATGATGAGATGCTCTGATTGTGGTGCTAAATTTCTCCTGCAGCTGACCTGTTGATTAAAGAGAAGTTAGGGACTAAAAATGTGTTCTAATTTTGGCTTCTAGCCACTGGAGTGAGGAGTGGTTTCAGTCTGTAGGTTACAGGCAAACAGAGTGGAATCAAACTTGGAAAAATGAAAGTGTAGCAAATAAAGTTAGTAGGTAGGGCAGTATTTTCCATTTTCTTTGACTGAAATCTTAGTGGAATGGCATGAACAGCGTGAGGATCAACTGCAATTGTTTCTCTAATTAACAAAGAAATACTTTTCTCTATGCAAAAGTTTAATGGCCATGGTAATTAATGGTGATAACTTTCACAGCTAAAATATCTTACTGTAGAATTCTGACTCAGTTTTTTCCTTCCTGTCCCATACCGTTGTAGCTGCTCTTGTGTTTGTAATTCAGATGTATTAGTGCACTGACAAAGATGGGAAGTTGGAAGGCTTATTCTGTGCCTGCAAACAGAATGGTTTCTCTTGTGGCCTGGAAAAAAAGGTGTGTTCCCTTTTCAACAAGGTGTTCAGGGCTGTTATCGTACTAGTCAGTGTTTAATAAAAAGAGCATTTTCAACTTGTTCTTTCAGCAGAGATCAGATACTCATTTTTACAGCTGATCTAATAGGTTTGCACATTTGCAGAATCACAAGCTTGACATGTCTGAAATGACATCAGAACTGATGTTCTGTCTTATCACCTGTAAATCTTTAGCCAAGCAGTTTTTTCCACAATCCCAGCATCCCACAAACATAGCATTTGGAGTTCTTTATTAAGAACCGTGTGACTTGAATTTGATTTTTTTTTTCTCCTCCTCATCATGCATTCTATTACCAGAAATAACATATTTTTAAAATAAAAAGTAAAAAGAAATGTTTATGGTTTTCCCGTCACTTGGGAGGCTTTTTCATTGGCAAAACCCAAAGCATTTGGGGAGTATGGAATATGGTCACCAGAAATGCACTTGCAGGTTTACAGCAGAGGAATTGCCATGTGGGATAGATTTTTAGGGAGAGGGGACAAGAGGAATTTCAGCTTCATTTTAGTCAGAGCTTGCATTGCTCAGAAACCACACCAATAGCTTTAACTACCCTGGAAAAAAGTTTTGAAGATATTCAGTATTTTTCGGAATATGAAATATGTTCTGTATTATCTCTTTACTTTTGTATGGATAATTAATTTTGAATGACATAGTGGAGCCTGTTTTTTCCCTTTCATTATGCCAAGTTGAAAGAGTGCAAGTAAAACGAGAACTTGAATGGTCAAATATATTTTAAAATAAATTCTTCAAGAATCCTTGTTATTTTAGGAGACAACAGAAGGTACACAGAAAGGAACATAATCTGTTAGATGGAAATCTGGTATTCTGTTAGAGGATCTGTGGCTTGCTAAAATTCCTGAGAGTCAAATATGCTGTCTAAATATCACTCACTGCAGAGGAAAAAAAAAGTAAGGAAAATGCATTTGAGAATATTTTATTACAATTCTATGTGCTTTCAAAAATTCTATTTGTCAAGGTTCATAGAATAATTGGAATATAGTTGAAGTAAGGCTTCTATTTAAAGTTTATGGTTAGCATATACCCTCAGTGTCCTCAGTGAGTTTTAAAGCCTCTACAAATGTCTTTTGAAGTAGAAAAGATTTGGATTTTTTTTTTTTTTTTTATGTAGAAAGCAAACTTTGAGAAAAATACTGAGGGATTTCTTGTGCACAATAATAACAGCAGATTGATTTATGGTTTTCCTTCATGGTTATCTTTCAGGGACAAAAGTCTTAAGGCAGAATCCTCATTTACTTCTCCAAGAAAATAAATCAAAACTTTGTGAAAAAAATTCGTAAACACCCTAGTAAGTAGAAACTTGGTTTCCGGCCTCTTACCTGGATTGCTCCCAAATAGGGCAGAGAGTGTGTAGAGACGGGAAAGGTAATTAACATTTCTGAAAGCACCATGTGCTCCAATGGAAAATGCCATGCCTTGCTGAGGTTCCTGGCAGGGCTGTATCCTTTTCTGTCCCTCGCCACCTTTGTTTGTTACCCCAAGGGAACATTTCCTCTTCTCTGCAAGTAGTAGATCTAATGCTTGGAAAGATTCTTGTATTCCTGACCAGACATTTAAAAACAGGGCTTGTTAGAAGCTTTCCAGCTCATTAAACAAATTGAATTAACTTGTTTAGTCCTGAGGCCTGGAGATGGCAAAATTCAATTCTGCAGAGGTGGCAGCCTGGTCAGCGTTCAGCCTTCCCTTCTGTGAGCTTCCACTTCTGCATCCCAGCCCTCCTGGAGGGATGCCTGACAGCTGCGTGGCCTTTTCCCCCCGAGCTGCTCACACAGCCTCAGCCTTTGTGGTGATTTTTGCTGTCCCATTTGAGATCTTATACAACGTGCCTTCTTTGTCGACTTGACACTGATACAATGGATCAGCCCTGTTAGAACAAAATTGTCCTCTTAGAAACCATTTGAGATACAAAGTGTGCTGGGAGAATATTTCTCCAGAGGTGAATACCCAGCTTCCATGTAAATCTGTCTGATCCCATGTGTTAATTAAATGCTGCTATTGAGAAGAGACATATGGTATTGTTTGGTATCATGGATTAACTACTTCAGTGAAGCAAGCAGAAGGAATTACTTTCCTGAGCTGTATGTCTGTATGCATGTTAATTTAAAAGACGTATTTTAATTAAGAATTGAAAATAAATGTAGATAACTGTGGCCTAGACAAAATCTGACCCAGCCAAAAGCATTCTGTAGCTTGTCACAAGATGGTGATATCATTCACAACACACAAATGCATCCCTGCCAAGATTTTTCAAAACACAACAGCTGCAAGTTTTCTTTCAGATGAGAAAGTTATTGAAGTAATATCTTAAAGAAATTTATAGCTAAGGGAGCTTCTACCACAAGTGCCTTGATAAATCTTTAAAACAGAGAATGACAAAAATTGGTTTGTTAAACAATTTCTTAGTTAAAAGGTACAAAAAATAAGATGGATTTAGCTAAACCTTTTTGCAAATCTTTAGTTTGAGTACAAATAGAGGTTGCATGCTGGTGAAAATTCAAATCTTATTGTAAAGGTGGGGACTGACGTTTCCTTTTGGAGCACAGCAATGAAGAAGTACAAAACTTACTCCTTGATAAAAAAGAATATTGCAACTCCATTGTTTCTCTAGATTTTTCCCCTGGTTAACCATTTCTTCTGGATTTTAAAATGCTAATTTCCTTAGGCATTTAGTTTTCTTTCTGGTAGCAGCATATACACTTAGGTAAGAGAACCATAGATAAATGGATTTTGAACCAACTTCATATGTGAAATCAAGATTTCATCAAAGCTCTGAGCAAATATACGTGTTCCAGTAATATTTGCTTCAGGCCACGGTTTAGATTTAAAGGAGCCTTGACATATTTCATGGCTGACAGCACAGTTCAAACCAAAACCATGACATACTGTGCAAAGCCTGTCAGTGCCTCCAACAGTGCCAAGGAGAGGCTAATTAGGATAAAAGTGAGATTGGATAGTTCCTGTTGTCTCTGTGTATTGGGCAAAACTGAGAGGAGCTTGGCAGCAGGGGGACTGCAGGGAGACCTCTGTGCATGTCAGGGACTGTCCTGTGCCAGACACACCTGGCTCTGCAATGGACACTCTGTGCACCACAACTGGAGCAGTCAAGAGTTTGTGGTGCCTGGGCAAAAATCTGTTTAAGGGCAGTTGCCCCTTGGGAAAAGAAACTTGAGAGATGGAAGGGACAATGCCAGGGCAGGAGGGACACCTGAGCCAGGGCAAAGCAGGAACAGGAAGCACAATTGTGCAGCAGAAGAGTAGAGTAAAAGAAGGATGCCAAGGAAAGGAGGAAAAATAGGAGACATGCAAGGCCTGGAGTGAGGGTCTGAGCAGGGACAGGAATAAAAACCTGCTTGGACAGCACTTCAGAGAAAGGTGGGAGAAGATGCAACACACAAAGTGACAGTGGCCAGGGGAGGAACCCACACCAGAGCAGTGGATGAAGACTCAAGGAGCAGTAAATCAAAAGGAACCATTGTTAATTGCCAATGAGTTAAATTGTTTGGAATTCCCCAACTGTGTTTTGCCCATGACAGCATGCCCTTCCTTCTTTCTCAGCATCCAGGACTGTTGTTTTGACATCTTAGACTACACCTCTGTCTTGTCTCTTTTTCTGGGTTTCAGATCATAGATTTATTGAAACACTCCAAACCTTGATTAAATTGTCCCCTTTCAGCCTATTTAGTCTGTCCTTGTAAAGCAGTTATTCCATCTACTTGCTATTTTCAGCTGCCTTTCATAGGCTTTTTGTAAGTTGATTACATCCTTTTCAGAGGCATCCTTCTTCTCCAAGATGACCAGACCTGCAGTCAGGATGTGGATACAGTAAGATTTTATAGAGTCACAAAATGAAGAACTTGTTCTTGTTTTTCATACCCTTCCTGAATGACGTCTGATGATCCTTTGGCTTTTTTGGCTGTCACTGTCCGTTTGAGTCACTGATTTCAGAGAAGAGCCAGTGATGATTCCAGTGTCCTTTTCTTAAGCTGTAACTGCCAGTCCCAATTCAGTGTCGTTGTGTCAGGGTTCAGATTGACTCTGCCTCCACCCTGTCCGTGTTTCCCCACCCCACTCCTCACAGTGTCTTTTTTTACACTTATTTACATGAAAGTTTTTCTGCTGTGTTTTAATCTGGTCAGAGTTTGGTGACTTGAACTTCTTGCTCAGGCATGGCATTTGATTGCCTGAAAGAGCATGATGATATCCACAGACTGGGATATCTCTGCAGGTCATTCATCAACATGGAAAAAAAGCCGTCTCATGCACACTCAGTTGTGTATGTTCCTGACCCTTCTCCATCCTGAGAACTGTCCCTTAGCCTGTGTTTTTTGGTTTATGCCTTTGGAAAAGTCTATGGAAGAGAATTCCAGACTTTTGACTGCTTAATTTCTTTAATAACCTAAGCACATAAAGCAAGATCTGTGCAAATGGCAGATGTATTACTGTATCCATTTGTACAACCACAATTTAATGGATTATGTACTTGCTCTTTAATGAGTACAGCTAAGCTTTTTTCTGATATTTGTCAAAAGAGGCAGCACACAGACATGAATAAAGAAGCAAAATCTCTGAATGCATGATATATGCATATGCATTCCTAGAAGTATTTTGGACTAATGTGGGATGTAGCTGCTGCAGGATATCTTTAGAGGCTTTTTTCCTCTCCCATTAGAATTAATTTGTTAAGCAATAATAGTTACAGCATGGTATGGCAAATAACATTTCCTGTCACACTTGAAACAAGCCTCAGTTAAATAAAAATTTTACAGTGATACACAGTAATTAACAAGGAGAACGAACACTTAATGGAAGTACCTTTTATGAAACATTTTTCACTTAAACACTTTGTCTGAATCACAGTAAACTGCAGTTCATAATTTATTATGGCACGTGGGTGTGACATCTGATATGAACAGCATACAGATATAATGAGAGGTGAGAAGTTACAGCTAAGAGAAGGTTTGGCCATTGAGAGGAAGAGCCATCTCTGTGGCAGTGATTGCAGAGAGCGCTGTCACGCTGCCCCAGGCTCGGAGGGCTGGCAGCCAAGTCACCATGTTTGCTGTAGATGCTGCATTGGAGCAACAGCTTACAAAGACAGAAAGCTTCTCCTGTTCTTGTAATACTGCAGAACTTATTATAAAATAGTGTGGGTTTATTTGTTAAGGCAAGTTGTCCCTCATCTCAGGCTTCCAGATACTTCTGAGTTCTCAGGACACTTTTTGCCAGACTGCAAAGAAATATAGCGTGACGGTTTGCACAGATTTTCTTGAGTATTTGACTGAAGTAGTCTGCTTGTTGATCTGGTAGCTTTCTCATTTGTTGTGAATTTTCCTAGTTCAAGGTCTTGTTAGATGTTGATGGCATTGCTCCAGTGTAATCAGTAATATTATAATGATGGATACCAGCTGGGGAATGGATCTCATGAATTAAACTACTTGTTCTCAGACACTCAAGGTAACATACAAGAGAGTTTTTAAAGCCAATATTCTTTTTATTTATTTATTTATTTATTAAATTAAGGTAATTCTTATGAAGGAGAGTATAATATTTGAAAAAAAATCAGGAAAAATAAGAAAGTACTATAAAAATTTGTTTAGTATAATGAAATCAGGACGCTTTGGGAAAAAAATGGCCAAAATGAATGTGTGATCTAGGTATCTTCTCTCTTTACTGAGATTGCTGGTTATTTGCCACAATTTATAACAAATCACATAAACGTTGAGTTACCACACAGAAGTCTTGCAGGATGTTCCAGATGACTTGTTGCCTAAAGTGTAGACTAATGCTCATGATGCCTGTCACCTGTAGAAAAAGCCAGGATGAAGAATTTTGGGTTCTTTTTCATTTTTTTGGTCATCCTTATACAGTGACATATATATGAAAATGCGGCACTAAGAAAACACACTTGAAAACACCTTTTTGATCTCACTGTTTTTCAAAGACTTAGATATTTAAATGATGTTCTACAGCCTGGATAAAAATTAGCAGTAATTGTGTTCCTTAAAGAAAAATGAGTCTTTGGTATTACTAAGAGGGTGGTAGAGTAGGTGACACAGACCCCACACTGAATCCTGTATGAGAACTGCCCCTTGATGGAAAGATGTTAAAGGAAGCAGNTTTTACACTTATTTACATGAAAGTTTTTCTGCTGTGTTTTAATCTGGTCAGAGTTTGGTGACTTGAACTTCTTGCTCAGGCATGGCATTTGATTGCCTGAAAGAGCATGATGATATCCACAGACTGGGATATCTCTGCAGGTCATTCATCAACATGAAAAAAAAGCCGTCTCATGCACACTCAGTTGTGTATGTTCCTGACCCTTCTCCATCCTGAGAACTGTCCCTTAGCCTGTGTTTTTTGGTTTATGCCTTTGGAAAAGTCTATGGAAGAGAATTCCAGACTTTTGACAGCTTAATTTCTTTAATAACCTAAGCACATAAAGCAAGATCTGTGCAAATGGCAGATGTATTACTGTATCCATTTGTACAACCACAATTTAATGGATTATGTACTTGCTCTTTAATGAGTACAGCTAAGCTTTTTTCTGATATTTGTCAAAAGAGGCAGCACACAGACATGAATAAAGAAGCAAAATCTCTGAATGCATGATATATGCATATGCATTCCTAGAAGTATTTTGGACTAATGTGGGATGTAGCTGCTGAAGGATATCTTTAGAGGCTTTTTTCCTCTCCCATTAGAATTAATTTGTTAAGCAATAATAGTTACAGCATGGTATGGCAAATAACATTTCCTGTCACACTTGAAACAAGCCTCAGTTAAATAAAAATTTTACAGTGATACACAGTAATTAACAAGGAGAACGAACACTTAATGGAAGTACCTTTTATGAAACATTTTTCACTTAAACACTTTGTCTGAATCACAGTAAACTGCAGTTCATAATTTATTATGGCACGTGGGTGTGACATCTGATATGAACAGCATACAGATATAATGAGAGGTGAGAAGTTACAGCTAAGAGAAGGTTTGGCCATTGAGAGGAAGAGCCATCTCTGTGGCAGTGATTGCAGAGAGCGCTGTCACGCTGCCCCAGGCTCGGAGGGCTGGCAGCCAAGTCACCATGTTTGCTGTAGATGCTGCATTGGAGCAACAGCTTACAAAGACAGAAAGCTTCTCCTGTTCTTGTAATACTGCAGAACTTATTATAAAATAGTGTGGGTTTATTTGTTAAGGCAAGTTGTCCCTCATCTCAGGCTTCCAGATACTTCTGAGTTCTCAGGACACTTTTTGCCAGACTGCAAAGAAATATAGCGTGACGGTTTGCACAGATTTTCTTGAGTATTTGACTGAAGTAGTCTGCTTGTTGATCTGGTAGCTTTCTCATTTGTTGTGAATTTTCCTAGTTCAAGGTCTTGTTAGATGTTGATGGCATTGCTCCAGTGTAATCAGTAATATTATAATGATGGATACCAGCTGGGGAATGGATCTCATGAATTAAACTACTTGTTCTCAGACACTCAAGGTAACATACAAGAGAGTTTTTAAAGCCAATATTCTTTTTATTTATTTATTTATTTATTAAATTAAGGTAATTCTTATGAAGGAGAGTATAATATTTGAAAAAAAATCTGGAAAAATAAGAAAGTACTATAAAAATTTGTTTAGTATAATGAAATCAGGACGCTTTGGGAAAAAAATGGCCAAAATGAATGTGTGATCTAGATATCTTCTCTCTTTACCTTTTTTTTGGTCTGATGTTAGTTCTGAAAATTGTGCTGCAAATTCCATATTTTAGCATCTGCAGTCTGTAGTGTATGTTGACACAGCCATAAAACGTAAAATAGATTCATGCATGTGATTTCTTTTGTTTTTAAATTCATGTGGAATTTTAAGGTTTACTGTGCAGTCTGAGATTGCTGGTTATTTGCCACAATTTATAACAAATCACATAAACGTTGAGTTACCACACAGAAGTCTTGCAGGATGTTCCAGATGACTTGTTGCCTAAAGTGTAGACTAATGCTCATGATGCCTGTCACCTGTAGAAAAAGCCAGGATGAAGAATTTTGGGTTCTTTTTCATTTTTTTGGTCATCCTTATACAGTGACATATATATGAAAATGCGGCACTAAGAAAACACACTTGAAAACACCTTTTTGATCTCACTGTTTTTCAAAGACTTAGATATTTAAATGATTTTCTACAGTCTGGATAAAAATTAGCAGTAATTGTGTTCCTTAAAGAAAAATGAGTCTTTGGCATTACTAAGTGGGTGGTAGAGTAGGTGACACAGACCCCACACTGAATCCTGTATGAGAACTGCCCCTTGATGGAAAGATGTTAAAGGAAGCAGGAAACAGCCCTAATTATTTTGAAAGGAAAACCTGAGAAAGTTGAGATGTACATTTAGTACTCTCTAGGAAAGATGTTCTGTTCTCTGGCAATTTTAGTTTTAATATTGTGTAGAATAACAAGATGTTTTTTCTAGATATTGGCATTAAATTAAAACAAGACAAAAAAAAGCCCACTCAAAACCCAAAAAACAACAAAAAAGTTTTGGCTTCCAGCTTCTCAATAAATCTAGCAAGGGAACAAAAGCCAAGTATTGTGTTCAGTTGTTTGTTCCTACACAAATGCTATTCTCTTCCTTAACTTGATTTTGTAATGTGCTTAGTTTGAAGGGATTTGAACTTTTTTTTATTAATGTGGATGCTATTATGCTGAGAAAAATCATAAGCTGCTCCAGATGAGCCATGTTGAGAAAGATGGGATGTTTCTTTGTGTTAACACTGAAGAGATTTTGATTAAAAGAAATACAAGTTTGAAATTTAGAACCCTTGTTTCCTACATGTCTAGCCTTAATACTCCTCAATACAGGCTCTATACATCAATTAATGAAATTATGAAAGTGTTATGTGACCTCTGAAGAGTATCTGAAACTTAAAAATACAATAAATGAAAGTACATTTGAATGACAGGACTGTTATTTAAATCGGAGGAGTTAATCAAAGAAAGGCTCTACAGACTTGGCAGTATATTAATGTCCTGCAGAAGCAACCAAAACTCAACAACCCAAATCAAGCATAAGTGAGCTTCACTTAAAAATAAAAATTCTCTTCACAGTGGAGCACAGTAACAAAGGAATAATTACTCCATGTGATTCTTCATCTTGTCATGTCTTTTCTCAAGTATAAACATTTCCATTAGTATATTTTCTCTCTAGCACTCTTCTTTTTACCTTGTCTGATACTGTCTCAGATGTGTTGGGTATTTTGTACTCTGCCTTCATGTTCTTCACAACTGTGTCTTTGGCTATTTTTTTTGTGTGTGTGCTTTCTTTAAATGTTGTCAGGTCTTCTCTGCTGCAAAATCTAAGTGGGGAACTGCTGACTGGCAATTTTGGCTGATGGAAGACTTTTCTTGGTTGAGAATAGATTAGTTTCTGACCTGTGTTCCAGAACTCTGCTGGCATAGAGCACATTCTCCTCTTATTTGTTTCCAGAAAAATGGAGCCTTGTACAGGCTTGGGCTGGGAGTGGCTCTCCCACCACCTTTGCATGTCACAAATAATCAAGCTTTATTCAAATGGACTCCCTGGTAGGCAGTGTGGGTGTAAATACCAGTGGTACAAACTGGGGAGTTGCACAGCGAAGTCATTATTAGGCCCTTTTAAGCTTTAGGAAAAAATTGTTCTGCAAACATTTTATTGACCTCTTAACCTAGATTTAATTTTCTTTATCCCTTACTTTGATTGAACATGTGACATAATGGCTTATATGAAGAAAGTACTAGGATGAAATCCAAGTTTGGCTGAAACTGAAACGAGCCAGTAATTAGTTGTACTTACGTTCCCATATGGCTCTGTGTTGTTTGCCCTCTTTGTGAGCTGAACTGATAGACAGAAATCATTGAGTCACGGAGGGGAAGACAACATGCAAACTGATAAACTCAGATGGTACTTATAAAGATGTGAGCAGCAGACAATGAAATCATCCATTAACTAGGAAATGATAAGTTCAAAAGCAATGGAAACAACACTTAATCTCTTGAGACTATTTCTTCCCCCTTCAAAAAGAAAATCCAGTCCTGTTATATTCCATGAAAACTGGGGTTTACATGAATCATCTACTTCTGGAAACTATTTTCTTAGTCAAAATTCACCAGTCAAGTCCATCATTCAGGAGTAATCATATCCTGTATGTTGAAAACATTTTTATGAATGTATTTTTTTGTAGTCAGTGCTGAGGGAATTACATTGCTCAATGGTTGAGAAATACCAAGATTAGGCAAGATTTTGCCCATTTATACTAGATAAGTGTTAAATATCTATAACATATCAGAACCTTTTTGACAGTCAGTGAACAACATATTGCTCTACATAAAAACAGCTAAGAGATTTGGCAAACACAGCATAGGCTTGATGGTTCTTATATGAAGTGAAATGAGCTGTAACTGTCTGTCAGAGCAATGCTTGCAGCACATTGCAGATATTAACAGTTTGGGTTTTGGTTTTTTTATGTTGTGCTTATCAGTTCCCTGATCAGTGGGCTTGGAGTTTGTGATGCTTTTTGTCTGTTAATTTCATAGAAGCCCCTTATGCTTCATGTGTGGTTCCAAAGCATAGTGCTATATGCAGTCCAGCTGTATGAGGAAATGCAGCAGCCAGGTTAGAACATGAGAGCAAATTGTGACTTTAAAAAGGGAAAATTCTGCTAAGTATTAAGCCTTGTTCATCCTCTTTCAGGCAACTTGACTAACACGCTTGTAGCAACATTTCTTTTTAATTTGAAATATACATAGAAGATTGTTTCATGTAATTGAAAATGTTACTTCCCTGTCCTAACTTTCATAAATATGTTTCTCTTTCAAATTTAGTACTTCACAATGCAGAATATACATTACCCTTGCCTGGTTTGGGGAATTTCTTAAATCATAAAGATCATATTGTGTTACCTCAATAGAGGGAAGTACCTGTCACATGTTTACATTGAATTAAGATGGACTAAAGGAAACAAAAAAGATTAAATCCCTTATCTTTCATGCTCCATATGATGTAATTGTTTTAGCTTGCCATGGTCTGAGTACATGTTATTCTTGCCTGTGAAAATGTTTGCTTCAAGAAGGTGCCACTGAAGTGAAGTCCAGGGACTCTAAACTGGGATACAAGTACTGTTGGAGTTTCTGTTGTCACTTATTTTCTCTCATTCAAAACACAAAATGACCTTGAAATCATAGCTGAAAGGAGGACTCCTTGTCTTATGTTATATGGTTAGATCTCAAGGTGATAATCAGAGAGCTTGTGCCCATGGATGAAGTAAAATTGTGTGAATGGTAAAGAGAACTAAAATGACTAAGTGATTGAATAAGTCCAGTAATGGTGGCTGGTTCAGTTATATGTTGTATCATAAAGACATAATTATCTCCCAACTTTGAAATAGGAGTTGTGTAAGATAGTGTGTTAAGACTTTCACGGTAGTCAGCCTTGCTTAATACAGATGGCATTTTCTTTTTTAGTAAGTGCCTAAAGGGTTGTTGTCTTGCTAATGATTATTTTGCATTCTGTATCATTCTTATTTTTCTGTACCTGTGTGTAGAAAACCAGAAGATTAATAATTCATATGAGCAAGAAAATATGATTTGTTTTGCAGGACAAAGAGTTTTAATCTTCTTACCTGTCAGATTTAGGCAATGCCTTCTGTGTTTGGGAAAGCCTCCTTTCATTCAAACAGTCTGCTGCACTTGATGTTTGTTTGATATCTCTTTTGAACCTTTGCTGCAGTGAGATTTTATGGAAGGCAATAAAATGAACTCGAAATATGTGCTTGGGTGTGTGGAACTTTGCAAATAGAGAAGATGTGAAAGGGATACCAATACTGGAAAGCTTGTGGGATAGGGGGGGATGGTGGAATTGCTGACAGTTACAGCAAAACAGGAGGGAGGGAGTCGGAAGGAGAGAAGAGGAGCTGGGTTTGACATGTTGATTTTCACTTGGCAAGAGGACATCTGGAGAAGAATCTGTAGAAGCAGTTTGAATTACAAGTGTGAACAAAAGGGAAGTGAGTGAGAAGGGAAGAAATCTGGGAATCATTGACACAGAGACTGTAATTCAAGTTCTTGAGAATAGCTAAGGTTGCCCAAGGACAGCCTAATTAAGTTGTGTGCAATAGTGTGGAGCCTATTCCTTCTTAAACATAAAAATCTTCTCACTTGGAGACTAGTTTTGTGAAAAATGAGTTACGAATAATCTTGAAACATGTTTATCTATCATTCAAACTGCAATTTATAATTCTTATTTCTAGTAGAAATATGAATAATTGGAGAAATCCATAATTTGAAATTATATTTTCATTGGGCTGTAACATGTCTTCAGAATTACAAAGGAAACAATCAAGGTTAATTCATTACGCAGAATTCCCCTGAACACACATTCAGCAATATGATAAAACTTTTCTGTTTTTTTGCAAGTGAGCATCAAAGCTGTTCCTTTGCAAAGATGGTTGGCTTTATACTCTGCATTTCCTTAAAAAAAAAAAAAGGTCAAAACTACCCACTCAGTAATTTCCCATGTAGAAGTTACTTTTTAAATATGGGGAATTTTTGCTACCACGAGTGTCTGAGAAATGCATCTAATTCTGAGTTTCACACGCCTGGAAGTTGCTGTTCACGCCCAGTGATAAAGGCCATGCAAAATACTGACATAACTGGGTGTACTGTAGTTCATGTCCTGCTGACGTGTCTGCCTTTTGGATTCAGAAAACATCAGCTGTTCAGAACACTGCAGTTAATAATAAATGGAGAAAAATATCAAGAGAATTAGTTTCTTCAGATGTTCAGGCTTGTGATAAGAGTCAGGTTATCTGCTTTTCATTAGAGCTTGGTTTGTCTCCTTTCCACAGAATTAAAAAAAAAAAAGTTCCTAAAGCTGTTCTTTCTTGCACAATTTTTTTTTTTTTTACTGACAGACAGGGTGTTGTTTTTTTCCCCTTCTGTCTAGTCCAAACTGCTTTTTTAAAGCTATTTTATCTTCCAAAATTTGTATGCTTTTATCTGTCTTCTTTTTTTTAAGGAAGGGTACAGAATCTGGCATCCATAACACACCTCACCTGGAGCATGGTTGATTTTGAGTAAATACATGTTTCACAGACCTTGCTTTAGAAGCACAATGATTTTCTTAGTCTGTGACTGTTGTTGGTGTGTGGTTTACAATTTCAGGTTGTGCAGGTTTTTCCCCCCCCCGTGATGTACCTCCCTGTGCCAAAGAATGGACTGATCAGGAAAATGAACACTTTATTTTTAATATTATTCAATATATGCAGTGTTAAGAAATCAGTTGTAGGAATGATTCAGTTTCTGTTCTGACTTAATGCCCTGCTTTATGCTGAAATCAGTGTGATTTCATGAGGACATAATATCTCAGTGTTGGATTTCAGGAAAGGACCTAAAGCATGTTTACAGAATCATCATACAATTTCTATCCTTTGGCATAAATGTGAGTAGATACTGAGACCTCTACTTTAGTATTCAAAAATCCATAGCTCTGTTATGGGTTGTTACCTGAAGGTCTTTGTTATTCTGAGAAGTTTGCACAATTTGCAAGATGTGAATCAGATAAAAAAAAAATCCCCAAAGCTCTGGCATTCAAACTCAGACCTGCATCCCAACTTCCCCCAACTGCTGAAGGTCAACTTTTGTCTCTTGTCTGTTCAACTTTTGTGTCTCCTTTCTGAGTCTGGCAGCGGAATGGAAAGGAACATTGGCTCAGAACTGGAGGCTTATAAATAGAATCCACTCTGTTTATTTATATCCCTTCATAAAAGGTAGTTGGTGGCTTCGTTAAACAGCTGCTTGCACTCCCCATAAAATGGGTTCTCTCTCTTCTTTGGTGTCCTGATTAAACTGAGTACCTAAACTCTGAAGTGAGATTTATTTGAGTAAAAGAAAATGTAATACCTGGCACTTTGGAAGAGTTGCCTGAAAACAAAGTGTGAAGCATTACACTGTTGCTGGTAAATGGCAAAGGATATGGTTACAATGTAAAAAGCACACAAGAGAGCAACCTACTTTGTTCTTTATTACTTTTGTCTGAATAATTGGGAAGGCTATGTAGCACTCAATGAACCCTTAAATAGAAATCCTGCTGACTCAGAAACTTCTTGGATGTTAGTGTGCACACAGTTACCTTCAATTGTTGTTTCAGAGATTTTCATGCTGATAGTTGACACATAGAGCCCTGCAGACACCACCCAGATGATAGATGTCTGTATCCACTGAGGTTTCTGCATAATCTGCCCTCTTCTTAGTAGTTTAGTGGCTCCTTTTGGCTAGAGTGTTTGTATTTATGTTCCTAGTGTTTACAGAGAGTGTGGTGCCGTATTATTGAAATCTTTATTCCAAGAATTAATAGTCAGTAATGATTGTGCCAAGACTTAATGATGAAGCAGAAAACAAATGTTCTAATACCACCCAGCTCCTTTCCCAGACAGCTCTGGCCATCCTTTACCACTTAGACTGCACAGGCGCCACTCTATCTGGTTTGGTCTTACCCGATATCTCAGCAAACAGGCAGCAACCATCACCTTCTCTGTAAAGTGCACTTCATTACTGTTGGTTTGGCAGCTGCTCTTTCTGGCAGCAAAATGGTCTCACTTCTGTGTCTTAAATCCAAGAGAGTGGGATAACACCATGGACAAATCCACCGACAGCAATAGCACTCTGTCTATGATCCTTTGTTCCTTTTTAGCTTGAATCTGTTTTGAATTTACCACTGGGATGGGTCAAATCTGGGCCACACTATCCCCTGTTTGGTTTGACTGCTTCTCTGTGTAGAAGAGACAAATGGTGTAATGCCATGGAATTTTGTTCCTAATATCTTTCAGTTTTCACATTTTTTATTTTATTTTTTCTTACAGAATAATTTTCTTGATGTTTCTTTGAAGCAGAGCATGTTTTAGGATCTGTGTAATTTACTAGCAGATAAGCTTGGCAACAAAAATTCATATGGAATTTCCATTCAGATTCT
This sequence comes from Scytalopus superciliaris, assembly GCA_013400415.1. Lineage (NCBI taxonomy): Eukaryota > Metazoa > Chordata > Aves > Passeriformes > Rhinocryptidae > Scytalopus > Scytalopus superciliaris. The sequence continues at coordinate 928,528 of VXBX01001890.1, read as the reverse complement.
TTTTACACATTAGAAAGTCATACAGTATGGTACAACATAGGACACAAAGCAGCACTACTGTGTGTGAAGTAATTGATGCTAATATGATTTTTTTTTTTTTTTTCAATTGACTCCTTAGTTGCATAGTATTGTACAAAATAGCTCCTTTATTTCATCCCGAGGTTTTGTTCCTGCTGGGATAAACTTGTTCCTTTTCTGACCCAAGCATTAGTCATTAGATTAGAATAGGATCTGTGTTAGGCAGGAGAAAAAGGAAAATCTACAATTGAATTAGTCCCAGAGCTCTCCTCATGCAAGAAAAAAAGACAAAATTTCATTCCATTTCTCATGGCACAAGAAGACAATTATTGCCTACAGATGTTTTTTCAGTACTCAGGGCCACACCTGGTGCAGGAGTTCACTATGTATGTCTATTAAGCTCTAGCCAAGAAGGGGAAAACTCCACCCAGTTGGCTGGAGGAAGGAAACAGCCTGCACTTTGAGAAAAGGGCAGTATCTGTAGCCACGTTCCACAGGTGCCTTAGCACTGCTATGGGCTTGGAGAGGAATGTGCTACCCATGCAGAAGAATATGGGGAGCTGATGGCTCTTCCCAGTGCGGGAATACAAATATAAGGAGTCCCTCAGTAGAGTCCTTTAGCATGTGTTTGTTGTGGTGTGAAAAATTAGGGAGGAGAAAACAATAGTTGGATTATTGATATATTTTAGTTTTAACTACGTAGGAGCAATACTTGTCATTAAACCATGAACTCGCAAAAATATCTTAATTTCATGCTTGTTTTTCAGTTCCATGTTATTCGCATGTTAATAATGAACCAGTAGATTGTGAATCTTATTTTCAAGGCTGCTGCTGAGAGAATTCCTGTGGAACTACAGATCTTAAGGAGCTGTGAATTTAGGTGAAGGTGACTGAAAATCATGACTATGATCTCTATTCCCAGTCCTTATTGTGTGGCCTTGTATGAGACTTAACCTCTGCACGTCAGCCTCAAATTGTTTATTATGATCATAAAAATTAGATTTCCTCTGGGCTATTCTAGGTGCGAGAGTGCATCCTGACACTGAAATGCAAAAGTACTGCTAAAATGCCAAGTGAATTTATAGGTAAATATGCCAAGTATGCCAGTGAAATTGTGATTTTAAAAAACTCCACAACATTAATAATGAGACTGAGCTCAGGTGTTAAATCCCTGCAGCACATAAATGCTGAGCAGTCCTTTTGTTGCTGGGCTATGCAAAACCTGTAGAACAGCTTTGGAGAAGTGTTGCTGGTGATTCCTACAGATTATTGATCAGCTGAAAGTCTACTATTTAATCTTGATTATCTGTTGTTGTTTCTAGAAGAGCATTTCTGTATAAATTTAAGGCAGTGACTTGCTTTAATAGGCGGAGCATATGAAGTTAGAAGGGTTGGGTGTCCCTCAGGGCCATTCATAAGCTGCAATGTGGATAAAATGTGATAAATGTGGATAATATGTGATAAAATGCTGTGCAACATTGAAGTTGCCCCTTAAGTTGCTCTGCGCCAAGCACTGAGCCTGGGACAACTGAGGAAAACTGGTTTGCTTTATTGCTTCTGGATCTGGATTAGTTCACTACACATTAAGTCAGGGTGTACTTAGGTCACATTCAGGATACACACATGCAAAATACTCTTGGTTGCTTATTTTGGGCATAGTATGTTTTGTGCACCACAGCATCAGGCTCTGTAGTTTGAAAAGGCAAAATATTAAGATTGTGAGTGTACAATATTATTCTGGATCAGTGTAAGTTTAAAAAGAAAGAGGGGAAGATACTTGCATGTATTTAAAACAGCTATTTGAGAGGTAAAACACATTGAGCTGAACTTGCAGGCTAAATTCAGAACTGGTATGTCTGGCTGAATGTGATTAAAGGAGGAAATCTAGTTTTGACCAGAGATTTTATTTCTCTCAGCAGACATTTAAAACAGGAAGATGTGTAGAAATAGATGCAATATGTCTGTGCTGTAGCCTGACAAGTGGCAATACCATATGTAATCTATTATAAGATGACTGGCATGTTGAGAAATGATTCAAGCTGGCTGATTTACAGAGCTCTAATTTTGCAGCAACGTCCTGGAGAATACCAACAGCAAGTCCCATGTTAACAAACACTGTGGACCTGTGTGCATGCATGTGCATATTTAATTGTCATATTACAACAGCAATAATAATTGAGATTCGAGATGTTTCTTGGGTCTCAGAGATCAGCTGGGGTCAGCTGAAGCTCAGCCAGGTGCAGTCAGCTCTCACCAGACAGTCATTAATCCCCAGGCAATGCCTTGCACTTCAATCACTATTCCTTATCTGGAAGCTCTCTTGCTAAGGTTTCAACTTGCCTTAGGATCTTGTTAATAATTGCTTTTCCATGGGAAGTAATGGCTTGCAATAAAATATAGTAGTCGCCCCCTCTGTTTTTAGTACTTAATGAGCTCCCAGTTATATATGATTTGTGAAGCTGAGGGGTTGTGTTAACTGCAAAGGGCTTAGCTCCACACTGGAGTGTTCAGTAATATTTTTGCATCCTCAGGCAGTGAGCTTGTAAGAGTTCAGCTGATTTTCATAATCAATGTCTTATCTCTGTTCAGAGTTTGCTCTTCCCATATTTACAGCATTTCAATACAAGAACTGTTACCTGTTACACTGAATGTGATTGGAGGAACAGGATTTTTGGGTGCCTTTTTCATGTTCATATATTGAGCTTTTCTGTGGAATACAGAGAGTGGGTTAATGGGAAAAAGCACAGGAAACGTTAGAGGAAGGTGCATCCGGGGAGTGTATTTGCCCATCCCTATTAGGAAGTGACATTCTAATTCTCTGTCATGTCAGTCAGCTTAAATCCACTTGATGCAACCAGTTTCCTCCAATTCATGGTTGTGTAAGTAGAGCACTGATAGGCGTTTCTTTTCTAAGTTTCAAAGTCCCCTTCTAGGAAAAAAAAAAAAGCTCTAATTCCACCATTTCCTGCAATTGTTCTACCTTAAGCTGAAGAAGATATGTGCATAGCTGGGAAAAAGGCAGGATCCTGGAACTCTTAATTGCCTTTGTTACCTGACTTGTTGCCAGAGAGAGGGGCAACATGATAAGCTGTGACATCTTCATTGATAATGGAATTTTACAGCAGCATAGGATACTGGACAGCCAACTGAGCAACAAGACTTGGAATGCATCTCTCCATTCATGGAAGTGTAGAGAGCAGAGTCTTACTGCCATTGTTCTGCAAACCCAGCCTGTTAATTTTACTTTGACAGGCACATGGGAAGATTATAATTTGTCAAGATGGTTGTTTGATGTCCAGACATGCTTTAACCCAGTTCTGCTTAGCAAGTTGAAAACACTACTGGACTGTGACACAGCTGGGAGCTTCTCTGTGTGTCCAAAGCATACTGGAAGAGAAATATCTCTTGCAATACTGCACGGAATGAAACAGAAATCCTTTTAGCTGCACTTTACTGAAAATAGCAAACAAGGAGCAATTCTGTTTTACTTCGGAGAATGTATCTCCAGGTAACTATTCTGTAAAAGTACAGTTTAGAAGTGAATGGTCATGTTTATAGGGCTTAGAGTTATTTGGTGGTATAAACTTAGTGCAGAGAGAAAAACCCAATTTCTGTTTTGCAGAGAAAACTTATCCCAGAGCTCACAGATGAGAATTTTTTAAAAAGACCGAAAACACCCCCAAAACCCAAACAAGCAAGAAGCAAGCCAGAAACAAAAAGGAAAATCCTCCCTCCTGTATGTGTAGATAGGCAAAAATTCTTAGAGTTCTGGAGGTGAGAGGCCTTTCCAAGCTAGACATCTAAAATGTCTCAAGCCATTTTGGGGAAATGCTCAGAAGTTCTGATTTTTTTTTTTTTTTTTTTTGAAAATGTAAATCAGTGTAGAGTCTACATAAGAAAATAACCCAAAATTCTTTATGAAAGGCTGATATTTCTTACTGGTTTCTTAGCAGAGACCAAGTACAAGCATTTTCGTGTGGTTGAATGCCAGTGCCTTTGGAAATGTTTTGAACCACAAAACAGTGACCGATTTACCTCTCAGTAAGTGACCCTGTGGGAAGTTAGAGAAGAGCTCTTAGGCTTAAGATTGACATTCCAGCTTGTTTTGCATTTCTCTGGCTGGGCAAGCCCTTAGATGAGATTATTTTGATGTGCTGGAGTCAAGGTACGGATCTTGTTAGATTTTGCAAACTGTCAAGTCCACAAAGTTGTTGTTGTTGTTTTTCCATCCAATATCTTTGAAATACAGTCAAACCAGTGCTAATGTGCAGTGGCAGGACTCCAGGTTTCCACTTTCAGATCTCAGCTCAAGTTAGGGAGGGTAGTGAAATGTTACGTGGAGACAAAGCTACCAGGTCAAAAATTATTAAAATAATTCTCTCTGGTGCAAAGAATTTAGGTATCCTTACTCTTCGACAGAAATCATTTTTATATCCTAGCTAGTTTGATTATTTTATAGACTATGTGTGGCGGGTTTTTTTCTTTTTTTTTCTTTTTTTTTCTTTATTTGCCCTTATATAGCTTAGAGGTAAAAAAGAATTTGAGATTTTTGAAATTTTTTTCACTTAAATTTCCTTTCGAAAACAGTTTGTGTGCTTCATTTAATCAACTTTTTAAATGAATGTCTGGCTACTGTTTTAAATGGTATTTATTTTATAGTTGAAATCTGTGGTTTATCTGTGGAATCTTTTTCACTTTAATAAATAGGAAATGAAAATGTTCTCTGCCTTTATCTAGATGAGCCAGTAGGGAGCAGTATCTTTCTTGGCATTAATTTCATATTCTCAATATTTTGTAACTCAGTTTTTGTTGAACTGTGAACACTTTGAAGCAGACATACTCACAAATACATTGCCATTATGAGAAGCAGATTTCATACTGGTACTTCAGCAGGACCAGGTGGAGATTCAAAACAGAACCATTTCTTTGCAGATTACTTTTTATTAGTAGGTTTGCTCCTACCTAGCTCTCTGGAGCAACCGATTTTGTTTGTTATGAAGTGTGATCTAATGAGATTCCTTGAATAAAATAGTCACTCACAGGTGTAAATGTTTGCAGGAATGAAGCGTGAATGAAAAGGTGCTGCTGGTAGTTTCTGTGAAATCTGAAACAGGTTTCTCTATGTATAGATTTCATTCCAATTTAAACAGGACAACGGGGAGGAGAAATTAATTTGGAAGCAGAATTTTCCTGTAAAATAAGTTCATATTTTAACTTGAATATGTTTGTTTTCTCTTTTTTTTTTTTTTTTCCCTGAAGGGGTTCATTCCTTCAGCAATATTAACAGAATGAAAATTGGATTTTTTTTTTTTCTTCCCAAAATATTAAATCAACTTATTAAGTTACTATATAACAGTACCATAAAAGGACTAAAGATACCTAAAAATCCTCACCCATTTTACTTACTTTTTTCTTTGACCTCACTTTTGTATCTGCTAGGTTATCCTTTTCAATGCTATGTACCTTAACTGTTTCATTTTGACGGTTTTGAAGCTGTATGATATTGTAGCACATCAGTGAGAGTATTTAGTTTTGCTTGGAAAATAAGTCCATGATAAAACCAGATGATGACAATGCAGTAACTGAAGAACCTTTAATTCAGTTTTGCACAAAAATAACTATTTCTCTACATTAAAACATCTGTTTTTGAAGTGTGTGAATTTTAGGGTTCAAACTTAGATTGTATGTATTATTTAGTTTGCATACTAGACTGTGCTGATGAACATGCAAAGGATTCCCCACTCCCTTCTCTAGATGTGGTACTTCATTTACAGAATCACAGAATGTTCTGAGTTGGAAGGGACCACAAGGAACATCAAATCCAGCTCTTAGCCCTGCACAGGACCACCCCCAAGAGTCATCATGTGCCCCAGAGTCTCAGCCAAATGCTTCTTGAGCTCTGTCAGGCTTGGTGCTGTGATCACTGCCCTGGGGAGCCTGTTCAGTGCCTGAGTACCCTCTGGGTGAAGAACCTCTTTCCAATATCCAACCTAAACCTTCCCTGACACACCTTCAGGCCATTCCCTCAGATTCTGTCACTGGTCACCACAGAGAAGGGATCAGTGGCTGACCTTCCTCTTCTCCTCACAAGGAATTTGTGGCTGCAATCTCCTAGTACTGCTGCATCCATTTGTCTCTCTCTGCCTGTTTATTCTTCTGTTTGTTTCTTTCAAGTACTTTTCTTTGTTGGTCACTCTCCTATATTTGTCTTGGTCTGCTCTTTTCTTGTTTATTTCCGCTCTCATCTCTTTCTGTATTTCTGTTTTTTCTATGCCAGTATTTTATTTTTTTTGCTGGCCACTTTCCACCCACCTTTCCAATCAATGCTAAACTTCCTATTTCTTTATTTTCATGACAAATTTCAAATTCCACGTTTGATCACTTCTTTCTCTGAAGAAGTCACAGTAGGGAGCAAGGGCAGTTTTTCACCTTTCTAGAAACTACAGATGATCCTGAGGGTAGAAGAGTTTTGCTTGGCTTTTTTGTTCAAGGTGGTGGCAAACAGCAGAAATAGGAAAAGAGATACTAATGGCAAAATGTGAGAATTTGTGGGAAAGGGGATTTTCTGGTGCTATTTTCATTTTGCTTTTGTGCTCGCACCTCTACCTTTTCCTGCCTTACAACAAACATTGCTGCTGTACTAAGGGATCCCCTCTGCCTGGAAAGCAGCAGACAGGGAGGAGCCGAGCAGACATTAGCACTGTGTCAGGCCAAACTAAGGCCTGATGAAATATTCCCCTGAATATCCACTTGACCAGCTGCAATGCAGAACAATTGGTACGTGGGTCAACCCACCTTCCTGATTCCAGAATAAACACTGGAGGAAGACCTTGGTGAACTCTTCCAAATGAATTTAATTGGTTCCCAGAAAGGTGGGGGAGAGCTATGACATTGCAGCTCCTGCACCTGGACACCTTTTCTGAGAGAACTGTTTGATTTCACTGCCATAAAAGCAGAAGGACAGTGATGTCAAGATACTAGAACAGGATTGAGAAATTATTTGCCTGAGCTTGGATCTTTTTGGTTGTGTGTGTGTAGCTTTAATTTATTTAATAGCGTCTTAAGGAAACAATACCTTGAGGTTCCTAAAACTGCTGTAGACCTGATCTTAAGCCAAATCTTTAATTACCTTCCTGTCTTTTGGCTGTTGACTTTGCCTTGTCATAATAAAACAGATCCTCTATTTTGGATTTGATAGTGCTGGTTAGATCATGACCTTGCTATTGAAACACTGTTTCTTCTACCTCGTTAATCCTCAGAAATATAGGTTAATAAAGGCAGCACCTTTTTCACATTAATCAGTCTGCAGATGTCAAAATACAGAACAAACTTTTCATGTGAAGAATGTCCAAACTTGTTATTTTGTGTTTTCATTCAAATAAAAGCCAAGGCTTTGTACTCGGCAAACTCTTCCACAGATTGTCAGCAGAGTTAAATCTGGAAATATTTAGGTATGGTGATGCTCCCTTTTTCAATTTGGGATTTTCACATTCTGGCTGATCATTTTCTTGGTACCAAATAACTGATCTTTACCATCTGACCTAAAAGATACTCTCCAAATTGGCATCACTCTTGGCAATGGTGTTGCACGTACCTGATGTTAACTTAAATGGGAGTTCTACATTTAGCTCCAGAAGTTTAACTCATCTCCAAGTTGCTTCCCAGTTGCTTGGGACAAAGGTGGATATCTAGTACATTAATTGGCAATCTAGAGCTTACTTGATGTTGTGGTTAGTAATTTGGATAATGAAAGTGTCAGAGAAACTTGAATGCCTATGTGTGGAGGCAATTAGTTTCATTAAGAAGTTATTATGTAGGTAAGATAAGGCAGAAGAAGCATCTTGCAGATGAACAGTGGTGATGATGGGTGAGCTGAGAGAGCTGTTGAGATGGAAAAGCATAGAGGACTTGAACAAGTGAATGTGTGTGGGACAAATGGGTGTCGTTTTCACTTGCCAGAACAGAAGTGGGTCTCAACCTCAGAGGAATACTAGTGTGAGGTGATAAAAGGAGAGGAATATGAGAAGTGTACTGGAAAGGGATCACTGGTGTGAGAAGGGTGTGAAGTTCCAGTGTGAACAAAAAATCTCATATATTGCTCCAGAGAGGTGGTAGCCTGAAACCTTCATGCTTGTGAATGTACAGCCAGCCTGGAACATCCAGGAATCTTTCTGTTATACTGCATTAAATTATACCTCCGTGTCTTCATTCTTTGGATAAACAGGATCACTTTTGTTCATAGTGTAAATGAAAACAGGCCCCGATAAGTTCCTGTAGCTGCCTCTGCTTGTCTTAGACCTCCTTTTTGCTCACAGATTATGCTGAGACATTCAAAATTGTCAGTAGAGCTCTTGTAGAGAAAAATTAGCAGAAACATCTTACAATAGCAGGAAGGAATTATAAGATTCCTATTAGCAAACACTGATACATTATTATTATTATTGCCTTGAAAGACAATATAAACAGAAGTAAGTGCCAGATGTCCACCCAAAAGAACTCAATTTTTAAAATGAAAATGCTGCGATTTTTTGAAAGATTTATTCACTCTTCATTGTATTGTCTGAAATTGCATTTAAATCTAACAACAGGCAGTATTTCCAAACGTAAAGGAAATGAAGCTTATTTGTATCATCTGAACAGCTTGTCAGGGTTTCTGGAGTATGATACCAGTCCCTTAAACAGAAAAGAAAAAGTGAAGTGCGTAAATAATTGTAAAATTAAAGTGTGTTTTTTATGGTGTGCTATAGGTTGTAAAAAACAGATGAAGCATAACAGATGAACATATTTTGATTTTAAGTGGTTTAAGTGAAAAGTGTATGATATTCCCAATGTAATTAAAGAAAATAGTAATAAAAATCTATTGTAGGCTAGATCATTGTTGATAGAAAAGAGAAAGATATGTCTCTGTTGGCTTAAGGCAATGACAAGGAGTTGGCACTTTTTGATGGTTCCCTACCATTAGGAGTAATTGTACCTTTTGTTATGGTGCTGTGATTGTTTTCTGTAATAAAGAACTGTTTTCAAAAGGCCTGAAAAACTTGGTTGAAGGGATGTATTGTCTGGTAAATTAAATTATCTGATATATAAAATTTTGCAGGTAAGTACTTACTCGTATTACAAAATCAGAAGATTTCTTTACTAGACTAGTTGAGTTGTTTGCTCATGCAAGGAAAAGTCCTGAGCTAATATTGTAGCAAAACTTATAAAAAATATCTTTACCTCTACTCAGAAGGAGGGAAGGTCTTTGCCCTGTCAGCCAGGAGTCTGCACAGCCAGTGTAAATTCAGTTCACCACTAGTCAATTCCTTTAAAAAGCCTCAGCTGTTACTCTGTAGAGTAACCTACTCAGCGCTGAATCATATAATATAGACTTAGTTTTTCCTAAAGGTATTCATTTGATGTTCCAGGTGATACAAAACATCAATATGTTCCTTCAAATTTTATTTAGGGAAAAAAAAAAAAAAAAGAGGCAGTGAGCCTTGTCTCTTGTGGCTTTTTCAAAAGGACAGGAGCACACAGGTCTTATTTTAGCCTGCAGAGCTGAGTGTGGCCAAATGGGAGGCCTTGCTGTACCCCTGCAGTTGTGCACAGGCACACAGAGCTCTCAAGTGACAGTGAATTTGTTGTGATAAATGCAAATGTTGATGAACTTTTCACCTCTGGTAAATGAATACTAAAAATCATAACTGGCTTGTGTTTCATGATCTATTATATATTTTATGTTTCCGCAATTCCGTGGTGAATTTTTGAGCTGCTGAATTGTGGCTGTGCACCTTTGCTTCTCTCATCAGAGAAATTAGTCTACAGTTATTAGAGAAATCCCTTCCTCCATGAGCTGCATCTTGCTCTAGCAGATTTTGGGGTTTCCCATCCTTTAGGTTGCTACTCAGGTTTTTAGGTCATATATTTTTGCATCTTCAAACCATGTGATAGCATTGCTCATTTTGAAATGGGTTTGACAATTTATTTAAGCGGGATTTTTTTTTATGGTGTCTGCTATTTTTCAGCTTGTGAAGGGAGACCAAAAAAGCTTAACCTAGAAAAAAATTCCCTCTTGTTCTACCTCTCTCTCCCCCTTCATGCAGCTGTTGAGAGCAGTTTTATCCAAATTAAACTACATATTCATAATGGTCAAATAAATGTATTAGCCATTCATATATTTTGGCTCTAAATTAGAGGGTTTATAACCATCATCTAAACAGTGGAGAGAAAATCTCCCAACCTGCCTTTAAAATGGACCATGAACACTTTGTGAACATGGATATATTCAGGATTGTTTACATGAGATAAGACTCCATGACCTGATTAATCTCTGTTTAATCCCTATCTTGCTTAATGCAGAGCTTTAACTTTGATCTTTTATGCTGCTTATCAATAATATTAGAGTAACGATTGCAGGTGGATAGACTGTATCAATTTAACCCTGGTGTATTTTGATACATAGTCAGTTCCTGGAAATTACCTTTTTCCAGCTTTGTTTTCAGCCTGTATTTCTGCTCATCTTTTTTGTATTTGTATAGGATAGAAATTAAATTTGGATGTGGCATGAATCTGACAGTCCAAAAATAGGTTCTGGAAAACCTAATTAAAGAATTGGAAAATCGTTGTTTGGTATCATTGCAAGTTCAAAGCCTGGTTAAATGAAATTTAAAGAATTTCAGCCTCCAGTAATGAATTTGTTATGCATATAAGAAACAAAGGCAAGAATAGTGTGATAATTCTCAGAGGGACATATGAAAAACAGCATCAAAGCATTAATATATGTTCTAATATAATGCTAATTAGAACACTAAAGTATTCATGAGGTATCTACTCACATTTCTTGCACTTTTAAGTTGTTTGTAATACAGTAAAAGATCATGCTAGAGGGCTGCTTTGCGTGAAAAGGCAAAGTCTTGATCAGATTTGATAACATTTGAAAATCTTGCAAACAGAGCATTTCTTTCCGTTGAATATAGTTTCTTCGACTAGCTAACAGATGTTTTATAAGGTTGGGAGAAACTGGAGTGCTTGTTAAAGTAAACAAACACACATGGGGCAAGTCCAAAGCCCAAGATGTCAATAAAAAAATTTCTACTGATTTAACTGTGCATGAAGTCAGGCCAGTGGACTGCCCCAGCACACAGTACAAATGGGACTCTGCATAGGTCTGTCCAAACAGTGTGTTTGGAATGCTTCCAGTGAGTTTGGCTCTGCTCTGACATTAATTTCTTTCAGCTTGTTAAGCCACTACTATATGATTTAAGTAAATGTTATTTTAAGGGATGCTGATAAAAAGAGATGTACTTCATGACATGTAGTTCAATTTCTGAGCCTGGCTGCTTAAATACTTCAGTTCTGCCAGCACATAAATAAGTTCTCATTAGCAAAAAACCCCATGGATAGCCTGTAAATATCTGAAAAGCCTTAGGAGTGTATGTTGGGGGGGGGGAAATAACTTCAGTTTGGAGTTTAAACTCTTTGTTGAGTGAATTTCACGTAACTTTCATGTAGAAATCATTTGGGAAAGCTTATTAGTGTGATCCTTGAATTCTGTAATTTAGGTCTCCATAGAATTAGTGGAAACAAACTGTATAGTAGTTGTTCACATGAAGGAAGAAGGTTGCCTTTTAAACACATAAAGACAATTAACTAACAGTCCTGTCCTCACAAAAGTCTAAGTAGCCAAGAAAAATTTAAGTTTGTATTTAGAAAGTATGGTGGTTTTATTTTCTAAAAGCATTAAGAATTTTGGTAAGAATGGGAATTGAAGCATGATAAAGGCTTTCTGTAGAGTGCAGCTTGAATTCAAGGGATTGCCCCGCTTTTCTGTGCAATTTATTGCAGTGTTCAATTCTTCTCATAATGAGGAATTTTATTCTTATAACTGTATAGATTTCCTCCTGAAATTACTTGTCTCTCTCTCCTCTTGTCCTGTCACCATTTATCCTTTTGAAGAGAACACTCTCTATCTTCTTCCCAACTACCTATTAAGTTTTGCAAGGCTCATAAGATCCCCCAAACCTTCATTTCTTTTGGCTGAGCAAACCCCATTCCTTCAGCCTTTCTTCATGCCTCAAGTTCTTCAACCCCCTCTCATCATGGTGTCCCTCTGCAGATTGTCAGGGTCTCTCAGAATGGGGGAACTCAAATGGGACACACTGTTCCAGATGTGGCAGAGAGAAATCATTACATCCCTTGATCTGGCAAATGTACTTTTACTGACACAGCCCAGGACATGGTTTGCCTTCATTGTTGCAATGAGACAACTTCTGCCTCATCTTCAGCTCAGTGTCCACCAGCACTTCCAAAGCCACATTCCAGCCAGTGAGAGCCCAGCCTTGGTTGCTGCTGGGATTTATTCCATCCCACATGCAAAGCTTTACACTAATTTTTGCTAAAACTTGTACACTTCTTGTTAGCCCAATCTTCTAGCCTGTGAAGGTGGCTCCCCTCTGCTGCATCTACCTCTGCTTCTGGTTTGGTGTCATTCCCAGACTTGGTGAATGTATTTTTTTCAGTCCACCATTCCACTCATTTGTAATTATATTGAATACTATGTGCATTTACTTTGGATTTTAGCCAGGGGATGGCAATTTTCGAAGCATAAAATAATGCGCCCACTCTGGAGAGATTTACAGCATTTATAGAATCAAAGACAGCTGTGACATTTAAACATAAGTGCACATAGGTGTATGTGCCACCCATCTGGCAGCTGTTTCCTGTAACTTACATAAGATTCATAGTTTTCAGAACTTTTGGAATGCCCTAGAGACCTGCAATAAAATCCTAAATTGTGCTTTAAAGGAGTGCATGTCTGTCAGTATATTTTATTCACATACTTTTTTTCATTCAATAATGTCTCAAGTATAACCTTTTTTTTTTTTGGTATCATGCTATTTTTTTTTTGTCCCTATTGTCCAATTTGAAGTGTGTCATTAGGAATAAAGTAAACACAAATAATATTACTAGAGAGATAGATGTAGATGGAAATGGTCACTAGTGTGTCAGAAAAAGATGATGCTGACTCATTTGCATGCTTCGTGGCACAATATACTTGGTATCTCAGTTCTTATTAGTACTTTTCTACGTTCAATGGATCCGTTTGTTCAGTCTTGATTTGTACATCATGTTGAAAAGTTGTGTTATCTTGTAATGCTCCTATAGGATATTTCAGGAGTCTTATGAAAATAAAATAATATTATGATGGCCTAATGTTCAAGATGGGCCTGTATCAAAGTTCTTTAGCTAATTTTGAGATGAAAAAAGAAGTGGGATTAGAGGACTTGACATTTATGTCTGGATTTTAGGTTCATGGCCTTGGCCATTATAAGTGGAGAGAAGCCTCTCTGTACTAGAGAAGTTTTCAATTGCAAATTACAAACAAACTTTAAAGTTAAAACAGTAAAAAGGAAAATAGCTCCTAAGTAACATGCCCACAGGCCTATTCTTATAAGATTATTAAAGCCTTGGTTATGAGGGTTATGTAGCAGCTGGCATGTTTCTCCTCTTTCTTCTCTCTCTCCTCTCTCTTTTTTCATTTGTTTATTCCCTGTTCCAGGTGAAATCCCTGTGGAAATAACTGTTCGTTCTGTCCCCAATTAAGTCACTAGGAAATCTTAGCTTGGCTTTGGGATGGGACTTTGTTCTCTTTGTGTGGCAGCTGAGCACTGATGATTCCTGTTTCAAATGACAGAAGTATGTCACTTGCTCTTTGATCTTTAGTTTCAAGCACTGATGGAAAAGATGTAATGGTCCGCTGGCTTTTCTCAGTCTAAACCCATTAAAAGTAAGAATTAATATGCACAAGGATAAAACTGCTAATACAGTAACTGAGCATCGTTCTGTGTCACCAGACAAACATCCTGCCTGTATCTTAGGAAGAATTTTTTTTCACTTTTCTGTTCATCTGATTTATTACAATCAGTCATGTTGGAGGGTGCCTGAACTTGCTTCCTCTTTCCTTTACAGCTTCCTTATTTTAGCTCAGATGGGACTTGGCTTTAAATCACATAATATGGTAGAAGGTCTGTTATTTGACCTGGGATCAGGGTCACACGACCAGTCTTGGCTAGTCTAAAATTAAATGTAAACCATACTAAAATATATTGAATAATTCTCAACTTAAACTTGGGAGCTGCCAAGTAGAACAGTACTTTATTATTGTATAATAAAACATAATTAGAATAGTGACAGTTAATGTTTTAAGTTTTTTTGTAAAATGAATATACCAAAGTTTTCGTTACACAGTATTATTATGGCAGCTGTACCCTATTTGTTAAGGGCTTGAGGAGACACTTCCTATTTTTTTTTTGATTTATGGCCTTATAACATCACAAATAGTAAGAATTTTCCACTGCACAATGGATGGAAAGGACAAGATTATTTTTAAAATTGATCATGAATTGTTACTTCTACTCTGCAGTCAAGTATTTCCTACTTCTGCAGAGCTGTTTTCCCCCCTCTTAATCATGATGAATGTATTTTCAGTAAGCTCTCAAATGTTACTTGTATTACACCAACATGATAATATTTACAATGGAAATCATTATCTAGGAAAGCTGAAGTTAAAAATAAATAACCATAGGCTATGGTTGCAGAGACATATGATGTAAAACTTTAATATCAGGATTGCGTTGTTTATTTGTGGCTTTGCTTTTTTATTGTTGCTTTGTCTTTATTTGGTTCAAATTTGTAGATGCAGCAGTTCAAGCAATTCTGTGATAAATTGCCACTGAAGGATAAGAAAGGCTAGGGAATGTTTCTTATCTCAATCAATACTCCATGGAGGCATTGGATGCTTTAAGGGAACAGATGCACAGTTGCTGTGAATTAATCCAGCTTCCTTGGAGGAGCCTCGTGAGTTCAGAGCTGTGTTCACGTTTGTTCCAGAATGCTTCCAAATATATTTGAGACTAGACAGGTATCCAGGCAAATTGTTTATTGTATTGTGTGTCCTAAAAACATCTGTGGTTGTTTTTCTCCTCATTCAGCATGAGATTAGTTCACATTTGGATCTTGCTTTGATGGATGTGTGTGGTGAGCAAGATGGTTTAAGATGGCCGATTGTATTTGGTTGCTGTAATTCATTTTGGGCAGACAGAAAGGAGAAAAAAAGAGCTTTTCCCTCAGTCAGAGAAAACAAATTAACAATACTGGAAAAAAAAAAAAAAAGAAAGTGAAATGATGTGAGAAGATGCAGAGCTGCTTTGTTTAGCTATTAGGGTTTTTATGCGTGCTGCCTTACAGCTAGGAAAACTCTGAGCGGTTTTGCCAACATTTGTATTGGCTGTGGAGCCCAGACAAGTGTTGTATTCCACCACAGGCCCAAACAGACATGAAAAGCTTCTTTTTACAGTTTAGTGTCACTCTTTTGTTTTTTTTTTTTATTTAATACAGCACTTCTCGGAGAGGCTCACAAGAGAAAAAAGGCAGAACTAGAACTATTGTTGGCTGGGATTCCGTGTGTGCCAGAAAAGGGACTTTTCCTAAAACAATCTTCATGTGACTGTGATTCACAGAAATTTCAGTTGTTTTTAAAGAAACTGTTAAAGGTCATAAACCACTCACCTTTGTGTATTCACGCACTGTGCTGTGTGAAGGGAGTAGCCGGCCCATCATCAGTCGTGTGTTCCCGTTGTTTGCAAGATGCTTTAAAGGGAAATCTCGGGCTCCAGTGACCTCACTCAGTCTCGCTGCCTGACATGGGGGAAGTTTTCACAACCTTCGCTCCCTTATTGCATAAACTGAGAGGGGCAGCGTCACTTGTAAGAAGGCCAAGGGATTGAGATCCTATCCCGGTTTTCATTAAAAAAGAAAAGAACATCTATATTATATGTCATCATCATCATCATCATCACCTTTGTCATTGTTTTTATCTGTTTCATTAGAAGGTCCTTAAGTTCAGATGAAGGTCGTTGCACGTGTGTGTCCCCAGTCATGTGTTCTCCAAGTATTACTCTTTCATTTGCTGTGTCTTAGAGTGAAATAAATCTCAGAGCAAAGTGGTGAAAGCCTGGATAGCTGTTTTGAAAGCGTGTCTTGAGCTCCACAAACTCACGTTTTAAAATGGGTGGGATTTAAGTATAGGGATTAAAAGTGGATTATTCTGGTTAGATTTTACTTCTAAAATATTTTCATTACAGTGCTGTTTTTTGTTTAAAGATTAAAAATGTACTGCAAATAGATTATCTTTTTAATGGAAAATCAGTACATTTAGAACAGAAAACCAAGCAACATAAATTTTGTTAGGTTAATTTTTAGAGTAACTTTTGAAATAAGGATTTTTCCAACCACTAGAAATGTTTATTGTATAATGCTTAAAAGAAAGACCGGTGATGTAACATTTGTTTCTACAAAGAGCTTCAAGAAACATTGACTTTATAGATGGTAGTCAGTTACTTTGATTTTTAAGTTTATGACAGGCACAGTATTAGAAGAACCCTGTTTTGTCTTGAGGATAACCGAAGCTGAATTTTCATTTGGCTGAAACTTATTGTACTGCACCTGCAAAAATGAATATAAATCTGTGTTTATCCTTGCAGAGAAAGGGTGGTTGGGCAATCCAGCATCTGTTGATTAAATATGTGTACTTGTGCCTGAAGGCAAGTACAAAACCAGAAGTCCTGCTTCATATGAGCTGCTCTATACAAGAAACCTCATCTGTATTGCTCAGTCTTGCAACACTGGCTAAAATCTTTTGTGAATTGAGATTTTTGGAACAAATTTGCCTAGTAAGAAAAAAATGTCTCAGCATGTGAGATGCATGATGCAAAGCCTTTGAGAAAACTATGAACACAGTCAAAGTAATCCAAGAAGTCTTTTCAGTCAGGACACAACCTTTCCCTTACCAAGTTTTGATTTATTATGCTAACTATGAAATTAGCTAAAACTCAGATGGTTGTTTAGAAACAGAGAAGAATATGCTTAATTTTAAAATAGACTGGTTGATCTGTTCCTTAAGATTACATAGAAACTTCTTGTCCAGGAAACAGAATAATAATTTCATTGTGCGGAAGAGAAACAATCAAACAAGTGTAAGTGCAGAAAAACAAATGTTGGTATATGCTGACAGAAAGAGAGGAAGCTTTCCCAGGACATAAAAACACAGTACGGTTGGAGGTGATGATAGGACGTGAATGTTTGTTTGTGTTTGGAGTGCTTAACTTTAAAATGAATGAATATTTCTTTAGGTGGCAGATTGTTTTCTTCCTATGGATAAAAGGATTTTAATCTGGCCATGGTAAATAGAATACCAGTAATTTAGAAATTCAGTAGATTTAACACAACATAAAGTGTGAAATCTTAATATAAGCAATGTTTTAAATGGCTTATAGGTCTGTTTAAATTGTGTTTTTAAGGAAGAAGTTTCTTACTAACATCCCCATTTAAAAGATAGGAGAATGAGCTATGGAATCTGTGATTCAATGAGATAAAATCTACCTAAGTCTTGCTAAATCTAAAGTGCATCTGTGCAGTTTCATTGCTATTTAGTCAGACAAAGCAGCAACAAAACTGATATTTAGTGTAGTAAATATCACCAGGTCTCTGAAATATCAAGAGAGGCATACTTTGTTGCTGTTCAGCTTCTTGGTTTTGTCCCTATCATAAAAATAGCTCACGATTATATGAGACAGTTAATTGTAAAAATAGAATCTTGGTGTTTTGATCAGTTGATCGGAGTTTCACAACTGCCTACAAATATAAAACTGTCCTCAGGAAAGAGGAGAACATGCTGCACTTCAAATAAAGCAAGGGTAGAAATTATTGTGCAAAGATAGGATGTTACCTATCTCTGCCTATATCCCTAATTGCAAATCGTATCTTTCTTAGACTAGCTGCCATTGTGATCTTTCTGCAGTGAGGATGTCCCTGACTTAGGCATGTGACAGCCTTGGAGATTTCTTTGAAGGCTTTCTCCAGAAAAAGGCTTAAACTGGCTGGCTGGCCTTGGATTGAATGACATCCCATGTCTTTGGTGATTTTCATTTTGCTGAATATTCATGGAAAAACTTGGTAAAAGTATGCAGATCTCTGTAATAAGATAGAAAGTGCATCTTCACTAAGTCTTCGCTTTAGATCAGGAATGCAACTTTGAAGTGAATCTCCCAGTTGTTCACCCCTTACTGTGCAATGGTTCATATTGCAGAGCAGCCAATGCCTAATGAACAGACTTAAAATGGAAAACATGCTCCAGAAGCACACTGGAAAAAATTGCTATTGTGTTTACATTTGTATAACCATTTTGAGACCCATGTGTGAGTTCAAGGAGGGGCTGAGAACTTTTCAAGTAGCCTGCTGATTCTGGGTTGCTTTGAAACTTGCTGAGTAGATAGCCCTGGAAGTCTGCCAGAGTCACAGCCAAAGTTGCAGCAAATGGTTCAGAATATTTTGCTGGAGAGGTACATGGTTTTTTAACTGGAAAAACCAAGAGCATATTCAAAGAAAATAGCACAGAGACACTATGCTCTGTTTTCATGGAAAAGCTGGCAGCTTTTCAGATAATTCATAGGCTGAAAAAGTGGTGTGAACATTGAGTAATAAATATCTTCTGTTGTTTATTTTCAGGGAAACAATTTTTGTAAATAGGATTTTATTAAGGAAATATGAAACACTTAGCAGTACTCACTCCTGGTAGTAGTACTCTTTTTCCTTTGTCCATATAACTATGAGAATAGGTCAAAGAAGCCTATGAAAGTCTAAATTGTTTGTCTGTGTAGATCCATGCCCACACCAAGGGGTTCAGTCCCTTGTTGAGGGCATTTTGTGCTGAGGAGACCGTGTTTGCCTCTGTAACACCTCTAAACAATCCCTTCCTGACTTAAGTGTTTTGGCTCAGAAAGAAAGGAATAATTACAGAATGATTTTAAAATAATTGGAAAACATCTGACTGGTCTTTTGCCTTTCCTCTTCTTGTTTTTGTTCTAGTCTGCTAAAGCAGCAGTTCTGAAAGCATAAGACATCTTTGTGCCTCAGCTGGCAAATAATATGTCACAGAAAGCAGGTGCTGGGCAGCACTTCAGCACTTTCTTGCCTTTGCTCTGCCTCTCATGATGGTCTTCCCAGACAAGACTCTGTATGGTAAATCTGTGTTTTGCTAAAATATCCTGTACAAGACAAAACTCTTCAGAGTTTTACTCTTCACTGCTGGTAAAGACTCAGTGATTTAACTGCTTCTGATGGGGCCCATGTGCTGCCTTTTGGCCACTGACAAGAGCACTAAGAAGTTACAGTGCTGCTGATATACTTTCAGCACATTGCTTTAAATTAATGTGTGACATAAAAATAAAGAACCCGCTATTGTAATTGCTTTTGAAACATCACTCTGGGTTTACAACAGTCAATGTGCCAGAGGATTTCTTGAATACATAAATTTTGTTAACAGTATTTATAAGATTTTTTTGGTTGGCTGTGCTTTCTGAAATAATTTGTGTTGGGACCATTCACTAGAAAAATAATTTCATATTCTGTGATGGCTTTTTAAAATCCTGTACAACCTGTCTAGTAATAGATCTTATCTTAATTCCAAGAGTAGATTTCTTCTGTGTTATTTCATTACAAACTCTTACACAACTTGGTATCAAAATTAACTTAGTTAAATATTATTACTGGTTCTTCTTTCCTGAAAGGAAATTGTGAACTGCCTCTTTCAGTTGTAAACTTCTGTCTTGGAGAACATTAATTTCATTAAAACCGTTCTGATGCATTCTTTGGCTGATAGGTGCTGATATCACTCTGAGTCCCGGAGGAAGAAATCTTTATTATCAACCCAAATCTGAACAAGTGTTCTGTTCAATACCAGGCTTAAAAGAGGGCGTTTCTATATACCTTACAAATCCTAAGTGCTTGCTGCAAGGTCCTTTGCAATCAGTTGTCCTAAAGAATCTTTCCAAAATAGTCTGTTTAAACTTCTATTGCCATTGCTTCTTTTCTGTTTTATTGTAATAACATCTATATCTGTGAATGGGTACTGCATATTCACTTTGATAGCCAGTGGAGTCCCAGAATAAAAGGATGGTCTCTACCCCCAGAGAATTCTTCCTAGACCTTGTTTGTAGTGCCTCGTGTGTGCAGTATGTGCCAAAATTACCCCTCTTCTGGTACAGACTTCAACCTGCTGGAAACTGAATAGGCATTGCTTGTGGTATCTTTTCTGTTTAATTTGTTTCATACTTGATTGCTTGTTTTTAATAATAGCAAATAGGTTTCAGTTCCTGTGCAGTCACTAGGGCTCTGATCCCAAT
Source organism: Scytalopus superciliaris (assembly GCA_013400415.1). Taxonomy (NCBI): domain Eukaryota; kingdom Metazoa; phylum Chordata; class Aves; order Passeriformes; family Rhinocryptidae; genus Scytalopus; species Scytalopus superciliaris. The sequence continues at coordinate 908,288 of VXBX01001890.1, read as the reverse complement.
GTAGTGATCCTGGGATCAACAGTAAGGGCAATTAGGAAGATGCACATATGAGTTGAATGTTGTCTTTCAAAGCTTCCAACTCTATCCATAGGACTGTTTTCTTTCATGATTTGCAGAAACAAAGGGAGGATCTGGGTATGATTATAAGGAATTTTTAGTCATAGGAGAGTTAAACTAATTACATTTGCCGTGGAAAGCATGAAAAATGAAAAACAGAAATTATAATCCAAGAGATGAATCCCTGGCAGAAATGGATGGCAATGAAGAGTTGTTTAGTTTCTGATAGAAACGTTATCTACTCTTGTAATTTTGTGTATTTTACGTCTATAATGAATCTTTATAAAAGTTTTTAAGTAAGTTTGATTAAGTCAAGTCTTTGTTCTCTTTCCACTGAGCCAGGGAATGTTGTGTTCATCATATACTCACCCATATAAGTAAATTGTATAAAAGAGACTTTTTTGGTGCTATACTTGAAAAAATTCTGGCAGCAGTCCCAGCTCCGAGTCCACTTCTTAGGACTGTCATAAATCACCAGCTCAATGTTTTGCCTTACTTGGGAAATTCTGCTGTAAATCCGTGACTGTGCTAAAATCTGTTGTTTGACAAAGTGCAGTGAGATCTTTGCTCTGAGGTCTTTAGTTTTTTATGGGAGTCACACAGCATTTATTTTCATCCTCTCCATCCAGTTTGTGTGATATTTGAGTTTCAAAGTAAGTTGTAAATACTCAAAACCTCTCATTGTTGATGTATCACTAATCAGCTTTGAGCAGGCTAATGTTGTGTTAATTTTGTAATAAAGTGCTCTGATTGTAGGGTTTTTTAACTGTTACCACTGCTTTTGTCTATTTTGAAATGTAGACTGTTCTGCTGTGAAATAGCTTGTAATCACAAAGTTCCACAGATGTCATTTTGAGTTTAAATCTCCCATGTCTTTGTTAGGTGGCTTTTTAAATTCACTCATCAAGTCTAAATCTTGGGTAGAAGGGGTTCTTGGTAGAGATTATCATTGTAGAAATGAAGTTTTTTGCTTGCTCATATAATATTTAGCTTTGTTGGGAGAGGGTTGTAGAAATGGCATATGTTAAAAACAGCTAGTCACAGCTGACCATATTTTCTGGATCCAAGTTCCTGTAAGTCCAGCTATTTTTCTTGCTATATTTCTTTTGAAATATACAGTCTTCAGTGCTATTGTAGAGAAATACAAATAGTAAAAGTATTCTTGAAGTGTTTTAAAGCTTTGTCAATTATTAATAGATATGATTGACACTGGAAATCTTTACTGATGTGTTTTTAACTGGGGAATATTCTTTTCTCAATTGTATGTTTGCATTTCCCAGCACATCCTTAATAAAAATAATGTATTTAATTAATTGCAATTCATTAATTAGGAGCTGCACCAAGTGTTGAACCAATGTGAATGGGGAGGCAAGAGCATCCAGAATGGTTGAGTTAGCATGATGGAAGGTCCTGGAACATGCTTACTTCAGAATAAAGTTTTATGGCCATAAACCACCTTTATAATAACTTGGTTAAGTTATTATAAGTACTCTTTGGATATTCTGACCAGTGCAAGCAAATATTCCTTAGGGCTTTATCCTGTTTTCCTTGAGATAACAGCAATTCCTGTTGATCTCAAGGTTTTCACAGTCTGTTTCCACAGTGCTTTTAGGGCTATTATTGTAGCATAGTAAGGCAAGTTGTTTTCCATAGAGAGGAATGTACTCTAATTGTGACTTCATAAAGGGAGGTGTTTTCATGAAGTACATTCATTAAGAGTAATTATTGACACAAAAAGAGGCAAATAGAGTCAGGCCATTAGAATATAATTCGCAGAGCTTCAAATGGTTGAACTCTGTTTCTGATGGTAATTTCAAGAGCCATCAAACTGGCTGTTCTCTGTGGTTAGTAAGCAGTTTAAATGATTGCACAGTATTTATTAAGAATACTCTTTTCCAAGGGCAAAATAACAATTTCTGAAAACACCTTAAATCTTAAAATGTTCTGACAGGCTTTCAAAATGTGCATCTAAAATAAAACTAGGTCAAATAAAATGGTAACCTATGGATCCTCCAAAACCTGACTATGTCAGGAATAAGCTGTGTGTGTTGTAATGCAGTACCCTTCTCTGAAGGTTATTAGCAGGTGCTTGAGAAGGTAGTGGAGAAACACAGCAGTGAGTGGAGTGGACTTTGAGAGCATTTGTAATCCTTTTCAGAGATCACTCATCAAACCAAAATGCACTTCAGGTATATGGTATCTTAGTATACACACCATATTTTTACAATCAGAACACAAGAGATGATATCTCTGATGATGGGCCTAAACTCTTTTGTATTAAGCACCGTACAAACACAACAAGAAAACTTTACTCCTCTATCACGTGTTACTTGTGGAGGTTAAGGCATCTTGTTTCATTCCTGTTCTGACGGGGTGTTTGTAAGTACACCTTGTGTTACCTGTTACACTGAAGTCACTGGTTTGCTTTGTGTTGTCTGATAATTGTCCGTGTGCTGGCATAAAGCTTTAGGCAAGGCTGTAGCGAGAGATTAAATTTTACATATTTGTTTGTGATCTGTCTTAATGTCAGTTTCTGTAGTGAAGCAAGTGCTCTGTTGTGTTGAGGATTGTGGAAATCGTGGTTCCCAGTGAGGTCACTGTGGCTGCACCGTTATTAACAACACAACGTCTGCATCCCAAAGTACTTGTCAGCAGTGCCATGATGTGACTTATTCACTGTGGTTATTAGCAGAGGTAAAACAAACATACAACTATGAAGTTGAATGAATATAAAAGACATATTTAATCCCAGGTTAACATTCGAGAGTACAACTACCTGTTCCCTGCTAAGAATCTGTGGTTGTGTATTTCTGGTGAGGAATTTAGCAGGATGTATAGAGTTTCTTTTTTCTGGCAAAATCAAACACGCACAGAATGCCACCTCTCTCAAGACATTGCACTGCTGACACTGCTTTGATGAGGCAAGTGGGAAAAATACAGTCAAATAGCAGTTGGCAGCACTTCCCTACCTTTCTGACTTATGGAAGTTCTCAGTCTCACTCAGAACTGCTGTCTAAAGACAAGGGGAATGATTAGGATCAGAAAAGGATGAGCTACAGATGTATTTTTCCTGTGCCCCAAAATTTAGTCTTACGGGAATCTGGCTTGAATATTTCTTCTCAAGTTTCTTGGCTTGGCTCTTTTAACCATGAAGTTGAATTTACAGTTGATAAGTCCTTCAGAGAACTAAACAAAGACCTAAAGTTTCAATGAACTTAGCATCTAATTTAGCAATTACAGACTTGAAAAACAAAGTATTAAGATTTTATCTTTCAGACTACAGCTCTATAATACCCTGACTATAAGAGTCAGCAGCTAATAAAAATAAAAAAAACCTCTCATCGCCATTATCTTCCTGAAGCTGATTTCTGACAAGAAGTTTTGTTATTAGTGCTCTGTCTGGAGACTTTTCTGTTACATCAGTTTGACTTAGATTTGAACTCAGTTCCAGAGGTGAATATTCAGTGCTGCAAAGTGAGTGCTCCACCCAATGCACTGATTATTCAGGTTCAAGAGATTTCTTTTCCAAATTTCCCACCCAATGTGTAGGGACAGAACACTGGAGATGACACAACTACTTTCTGTATTTGTGGGAACTGTTGCTAAGACCAGATCCTAATCCCATATGTAATGTTTCATTTGCAGAAAACAAAAAAAACCTAACAACTCCCTGCATGTTACCCAAGTAATAAAGAATTATTTATGTCTCTACTTAAACCATTTGAGTTTGCTCAGAGCATTTGATTGCTCGATAACCTCGAAGCAACTTGAAGATATTAACTTTTATTTGATAACCCATACAAATGCTCTTGTCTCAGACTGAGCCCTCACTGCAAAGAAATCTGGACCTATAAACTCATGTAATTCCTGCTCTAACTGAAGGATTTAGTAGCTGTAGTAATAGGAATAGCCTTTTTATCTTCAGTACTTTCTCCTCAGACCATGGTCATGAATCTCTGCTGTTGTCATAAGTATGAGCTTTTCTGAGCAAAATGCTGACTATAAGAAACTTAAATCTAAATTTATGTCAAGTGCAGGTGAGTTTAGCTGAGTAAGGCAAAGCTTGAATCTGTAGAGCATGCATCCTGGAGACAGTCAAAGCCTGACTGGACAAGGCCCTGGACAAGCTACTTTAGTTGCTAGGCAGGAGAATTGGACTGAACAATCTCCAGAAGTCCCTTCCAGTCTCTGTGACTTTTTTTCTGTATAATTGAATCCTTTTTTTCCCTTGCATGGGAACGTGTGAAATCACACACGTGATCTTTGCACTCTAGTGCCTGCTGTTATGCATAAAGGAAGTAGGATGAAGACAGAGAAGCAAAAAATTGTAGATCATTAGTAAAACATGATTACGTTTTACTCTCTAACTTCTTTACCCTTGCAGGTTTTCAGAGTCCAAGATTTTTCAGGTGAAGTTGTGCTCTTACAGGTGCCTTCATCATACATTATAGCCTGTTTAACAGAGTCATATTTGCATGAAGCCCATAACACCTGTTTGCCCACAACATCCTATTTTAACATAGTCAGCCTTCAACCTAAAATGCTGCCCTAAAAGTGTGATCAGTGAGGTACCACTGTACAAAAAGAGCAGAGTTGTTAGGAGAGCCTGTAGAAATTACCTTGGAAATTAGAGTAATGGATGTGGTTTTTGGTAATGATTTGGAAAGAAAAAGTGTGCTACCAATGGGAGTTTTTTTGGTTTTTTTTTTTTTTTCATAATTGGTGTCATTTTGTTCATTATTTAATGCTCAGACCAGGAGGAGAGTAACCAAAAAGGTTGATGCATATAATTTATGGAATGGAACCCAAGTGTTTAAGTTGTCTGAATACAATAATTTAATGTGAGGTCTTAATGTTAGTCTTTTTTTTTTTTTTTTTTTTTTTTTTTGTGTTTTCTAGGTGCC